>NW_021034494.1:0-12135 GCF_004153795.1 Camellia sinensis
TGATTTCATATAATGATATATATATATTTATTAGGTTTAATATTAGTATCTATTAGGTATAAGTATATATAGTAATTTATTTCAATCATTAATAAAAAACATATGTTATATCTATATTATATATATATATATTAATAAAAAAAAAAAGTAATAAAATGAGAAAAAAAAATTATAGGATCATATTTATTTAAAAATATAATAATTAAATAAAATAATTAACTTTGTATTAAAATAAAAAAATTTATATAAAAAAATTTTTGCCGTTGGTCCCTAGCCGTATCTGTGTCTTCATTTTTTTTTAAAATTGCCCGTGTCCGTTATGCGTTGTCCGCTGTTCATAGAGTACTACGCCTTCCTCCCTGGCCTGAACTTTCCTAGCGTACCAAGCCCCTTCACCAACCCTTGCTAGAGGATGAAGGAAAGATGGAAAGATTCTTCTGTGGGCTTTGTACTTTCGGTATTATAACTATTCGCTTTTTTAGTCTTGCATTGGATAAAGCTTCGTCTTGAAAATAAAACTAAATCGCGGACTCGTATCATGGTTATTTCAATTTATGGATATGGTTGTCTTAGTACCAATTTGATCGTATCACAACAATTCAACATGTGTCGCATTTGATTACCATTAATCGCTTAAATTTCTTCATTTCACCTTTGCCCTGTTTAATTTTTTTCCCCTTGCCAATTACCGATGCTCCACCATTGAATAGTCAAAGCCATGTTCTCAGAAAACCTAATACCCAAGAGACCCAAATCGTTAGATTGAACATGGAAAGGAACTTTTGAACTCTTTTTGTGCTGCAAGTGATCTAATTGGCGTGAAAAGGAACAACAAATTACACAAACAATTCCATTTGGAGTGGAGTTTAGACTTCAAAAAATTTGAGTCACAAGGACTTGTTGGCACTAAGACAATTATAACCATAGGATAATTAAGTTTGGGGGACTACTCATGTCTAGCAAGTCTTGAAGAATGTCTTGATTGCAAATCATCGACTAGATGCGCTCCGAGATTGAAGCAAGCTTGACTCAAGTTGAGGCTCGAAGTAGAGGATTTCTAGAATATAGTAAAAGGAGGGAAGGTAACCTTTGAGGCTTCTAGATACCTAAACCTTTGGATTCAAGTTGATTCTTAGTCACCATTGAGGAGATGAATGGCTATCGTGAGGAGGAGAAATCTGATTTGGGAGGCATATAAATTGAGATTGCAAGTTAGTGTGATAGAAACCACCAAAGGAGGGGGTGGGTGTGCGGTGGGGTGGGATGCGGTGGTGTGGTGTGGTGAAACCCACTAACCCAAATAGTGTGTTGTTAGAGATAAGTATTGGTTGGTGTTTGTTTTGTATTTGATGAGGTCTCTTTGTTGTAATTATTATTTACATGTATTTTGGTACGAGTGGTTTGTTGTAAAAGATATGACATTTAGAGTTCATTGTGCTATTTTTTGTGTAGAAATAAAAGTGGGTAGTTTTTGTGGAATTAGTATCAGTGATAGCATGGGGATCGTTCACCTTTTAGCTGACTTCTATGCAAAAGCGATGTAGTTAAAACTTGATATTCTTTGAATATTGTCTGTCAGATGCATCTCCAAACTTAGGTGTGAACTATACCTTGCCAGGTCCTATTGTCTTGACAAGGGATAGTATATTACAGAGTTTCTACCGTTAGAAGAGTATACTTCAAATGCTCATAAAATATTAAATTTTCTGAAACAGAATATTTTGCAAGGAATGTGTTTTGTTAGTATAGGTTTTTTTTTTTTTTTTATTTTTTTTAAAAAAAGCCAAAATTACTTTAACTAGGGTTATGCTGTTTTTGCTCTCAACAGGTACACAAATACTAGGCTGGGGGTTATTGAACACGAATTTAGAACCCTGTTGCCACCACACAAAATTAATGTTAAGTGCAACTTGCTTCGCCCGGTCAGAACAGGAAACCACGTTCTTGGGTTCATTATATAGATACTGAGCTACTCTTTACTTTTTTTCTTCTTAGAAAATTACAATCTATCATTTTTTTTATGTCCTGCTTGTTAAATTTCAAAAACTACTTTAACAGGTGGCGTGGAGTTATGCACGTTGGATAGGCGTTTTAGAGATTGAGGAAGAGTGTGAAGAATAACGGGTGCCGATTCTACGTATGCTTGAGTCGTAGTTTTAAATTTGAATGTTGGTTTTGAAGCATTAGTGTGACACATAAAGTCAATGGATATTGATTGAATTATTTTTGGAGATTTATAGGTCTTAGTTATACTTAGGTCATACTTTCTCTGCTTGTGTGATGGCGTCCATTTGCAATCTGATTTGTTCGTTGTGAATTACTTTCTCCTTTGTGTTTATTTTCTTTCATAAGTGTCTAGGGATAGTATTAATAAATTTTCGATTAGGAATACTTTGACATTTAATTTTTGAGCATGGAACGTAATGTTCTTGCGTTGGTAATCATAATGGCTATTAGTGTTAAAACCCAAAAAAAGTTTCGTATTGTTTGTATTATAAATATAAATTATTGGAATTTGAGTTTCTATGGGTAAAATAATATGAATTTCAATTGAATTGTGAGGTTTTGAACGATCTAGTTCTGAACTAGTGTATGATTCTTATTGTGTTTTGTTTGTAGTTGTCAATTTTTTGTTTAATTTGGGAAAGTGATTCAAATTGTATACTTAGGGTTGACTTTTTTTTCTTTTTTATTTTTATTATAGTGTTTTTGGCTTTTTTTAGAAGAGAAAAAAACTAGGACAATTAGGTCGTCAGGTAATTTTTTATTTTTTGGGCTAAAAAGATATAATTTGATCAAAAGGATAACTATTTGTTGAAATCAATAAATTTTTTTCTTTTAAATTCACTTAATTTGTCTATCTATTAAAATTCACTAAGCATATTTTTCTCACTCAACACTTTATTTGTTGAATATTATATATTTTTTTACTTCACTACTACTTGTCGCTGTAGGAAACTACTTGACCCTCTTTAAATTAGATTTTTCACAAATTTTTCCTAAACTTGTTTGGTTTAACATTGTTTTTTTTTTTTTGAAAATTGATTTTTGTTGTGTTTTTTAAAATTTTATTTTTCGTGATTTTTTTAAATATTTTATGCATTTTTTTTATTTTTTTTTTTAGATACACCTTATCTATATACTTAAAAAGTATAATATTTATAATTTTTTTTTAAAAAATAATTCACCAAATATAAGAAATACAAAAAAAAAAAAAATTATGAAAATTTAATATATTTTTGTATTGGGAGTTTTTTTGATAAATTCACTTTCTAAGAGTTTTATTCCATCCAACCCATATTCTTTTTGACTATTCCATTAGGTCCTATTTGAGATAAGAAGATCAAAATATTATTTTTATCTACTTATGTTCCATTTAATTCACATTATTTTCTTATGTTTCAATAAGTCCTATGGGTGACATAACTACCAAAAATACCCCTAACGTGAATGTTCATACCGTCAATGTGAATGTTCATATCGTCAATGTGTAGGGGCCCGGCCCATGTCGATCCTTGTGGGTGCTCAGAAAAATTCGAGTCGGGCCGGGGCGGGCCCGGCCCGTTGACAATGTGAATATTCATATTGACATGTTAAAATTAACATTAATAGGAGTGTAAAATTGACCCGCGTCCCGTGGCGGCGCGAAACCCGCTGGCGGCCCATGGACGGGCCGGGGCGGGCTCGGTTCGGCCCGTTGATAATGTGAATATTCACATTGACATGTTAACATTCACATTGATAAGAGTATAAAATTGGCCCGCGGCCCATGGGCGGTCAAAAGCTCGCCCGCGGCCCGTTGACAATGTGAATATTTACATTGACATATTAACATTCACATTGATAGGAGTGTAAAATTAACCCGCGTCTTGTGGTTGCCCGAAACCCGCCCACGGCTCATGGGCGGCACGGGGCGGGCCCGGCCCGGCCTGTTGACAATGTGAATATTCACATTGTCATGTTAACATTCACATTGATAAGAGTATAAAATTGGCCAGCGGCCCAGGGCGGGCCCTACTCGGCCCGTTGACAATGTGAATATTCACATTGACATGTTAACATTTACATTGATAAGAGTATAAAATTGGCCCGCGGCCCATGGGCGGCCAAAAGCCCGTCCGCAGTCCGGGGCGGGCCTGGCCCGGCCCGTTGACAATGTGAATATTCACATTGACATGTTAACATTTACATTGATAGGAGTGTAAAATTAACCCGCGCCTCGTGGCTACCCGAAACCTGCCCACAGCCCGTGGGCGGCTCGGGGCGGGCCCGGCCTGTTGACAATGTGAATATTCACATTGACATGTTAACATACACATTGATAAGAGTATAAAATTGGACAGCAACTCAGGGCGGGCCCGACCTGGCCCGTTGACAATGTGAATATTCACATTGACATGTTAACATTCACATTGATAGGAGTGTAAAATTAGCCCGCGCCTCGGGGCTGCCTGAAACCTGCCCACGGCCCGTGGGCGGTCCGAGGCGGGCTTGGCCATTTTTTTTTAATTCTTTTTAATTTTTTCTACCAAAATTTTATTATTTTCCACAAAAAAATACATTGCGCCTCGGGCGGGCTGGGCCTCGGACCAAGCCTTGAATGGGCCTTAAGCAGGCCGATGGGCCGGGCCGGGCTTCAAAATGATGGCCTAGGCCCTAACCTAGGGTCTCGGACATGCTCGGGCCCGGACCCAAACGAGCCTGCCTCGGGCTGTGGGCGGGCTTTGGGCAGCCCACGGGTCGCGGGCTAATTCTACATTCCTATCAATGTGCATGTTAACATGTCAATGTGAATTTCACATTGTCGACGGGCCGGACAGGGCTTACCCCGGGCCCCGGGCCGCGGGCAAGCTTCGGACAGTGGGCAAATTTTACACTCCTATCAATGTTAATGTTAATATGTTAATGTGAATATTCACATTGTCACGGGTCGGGCCAAGCCCGCCTCGGGCTCCGGTCGGGCTTCGGGCCGCCCACGGGCTGCGGGCCAATTTTACACTCTTATCAATGTGAATGTTAACATGTCAATGTGAATATTCACATTGTCAACGGGCCGGGCCTGCCCCGGCTCGCAGGCGGGTTTCAGGCAGCCCACGGGCCAATTTTACATTCCTACCAATGTGAATTTTAAAATATAAATGTTCACATCATAAAATTGCTAACCGTTCAAAAAATATTTATAAGGGTATCAAAATTAAATATAAGGGCATAAGTGTCCAAGAAAATAGTGTAAATTAAGAAAAAAGACTTTATGGAATAAAACTATACATACATGGGACTAAATGGGTTAAAAAATTCCTTCATGGACTTCTTGGGTTAAAACACTTCTAAATGAGATTTATCAATAAAAATTCCTTTTGTATTTTGTTGTTTTAATGAATTTTTTTAAATAATTTTGGGAGTAAAAAAAAATTTAGGGTCCCTGATATTAAGACTTTATAGTATAAAGGACATCTAATATTTTTATAATGTCTAAGGTCTCTCAATTTGATCCAGAAAAATTCTGTCCAGAGAAGTTTTGGTCTAGAGAAATTCTGTCCAAAGAAATTTTTGTCCAGAGAAATTCAAAATTTCTCTGGCCTTTCTTTTCTCCAGAGAAATTCAAAATTTCTCTGGCTGCATGGTTAGAAAAGAAGGTAAACTTAATCAATATTAAAGTTGTATCACAAGTTAGAACTGAATTTTTTCTGCTTTGAACTAAAATTTCTCTGGGTTGGTCCAGAGAAATTCTCTGGTTTGAACTGAAATTTCTCTGGGTTGGTCCAGAAAAATTATATGATTTTAGCTGAGCTTTAACACGATCTGGATCAGCAGTTGGCTGGTCAATTTTGTTTATGATTGGGATTATTGTCAGGTTAAATTCAAAAGCAAAGATAAAAGTTATCAATAGTTCACTCCATTGAGTGAATAAACAACAATAGCAACCTATATATCTGAGTTAGAAAAGTACCCAAAATGTGCATGTCAGCACGGTAGGTATACTAAAATTATCCTTATTCAATCGTCTTCAGATATGGTTCACTGACATGTAATTTCTTGGTACTTCTTTGAAGTTTAATTATGTGTATGTAGACTTATAGATATCAAGAAGCTCTACAAACTAAATATGCCAATTGCCATGAAAGGCATGAGGAAGCTACATGACAGCTGAACGTATACCAACAGTCAACGGTATGTCCAGGTGTCATATAACCAACTCAGGGCTCATATGAAATCTGGTGTGTAACCAGCTTGCCTCTTGATGTTAACCTCAAAACTTTTTTTGAGGATTCAAAACAAGTTTGTGCTTCACAGGCAAGAAGTTGCACCTTACAACCACCTCCCTTGCAGGAAGTTTAACACACTAATCAACAGATCTACGAGAGTAAAATGACACAGTAGAAAAGAATATCACATACTTCGATTTCATCAAGGTTCACTCCATTTTCATTAAGAAATGACAAAAAGTTGTCAAGGCTGTCATCAGTTGGCCGGTAATGTCCACTGTATGGCGATATAGATTGAAAAAATAAATTAAAAAAATGTCACAGATCCTATGCTAGGGAATATCTATCAGTCAACTGTGATACTTCATTTAGATGTATGCACATGTGCCTGTATACATATGTTTTGCTGAATAGAAAATATTCTGTTCACCAGAGACAGGGTATCAAAACCTCTACAGAAAGTTGAATCATCTAATGTGTTTTACATATTAGTTAAACAAGTCTTAAAATAAGAGCACTTCCAAGATTGTAGAGAGAAACCTAAGTTCATGGCCATACCATTCTAATATTTTACACAAACCAGCTTTTCCTGGCATGATTTGTAGATCACAATGAGATACATTTTGTTTCTATAGACATTAAAAAAGAAAAAGAAAAAAAGGAAACTCCATCCAGTCTCCTCTTTTTCAAGGGTTGTTTCAAGCTACTATTGACCCTACTATTGACCAGCAAAAAAAATCAGTTAGATACTCAGCCAGAGAAATTTCAAGGATGGTCAGACACCTGAGTAGCATGCTTTGTTTGCCTTCACTCCTGGTGTCAAGCAAATTATGGGAATTTCTCTGGCCTTTTCCAAAGAAATTCTCTGGCCTTTTCCAGAGAAATTCCCGAAAAGGCTGTTCCCACTAAATTCATAACTATTGAATGCAAATCTGATGTAGAAATATAATATAAAAGATACATAACAAGTCACTTACAGTGGAACCACTAGAAATTAAAGCTGCGTCATACAAAAGATCAATAGCTCTCAAAGCTTCTTCATCATTTGGGTCACTCTTTAATGCAGCCTGTATCATTCACAAATAGAAAGTGAAAAAAAGAAAAAAAGAAAAGAAAAGAGAGAGAGAGCTTGCAATTAGCTAAGGTTATATTGGTACAACGAATAATGAAAATGGGAATTTTCTAATTATTGACCAAATCGCCATACATTCAAGGTGTTAATGATTGGGTGTTGAGGATTGATCTCAAACACCCTTCTTCCTCTCATGACTAACAAATTTATTGAGAACTACAGATGCACAAGGCTAGTGGTTGAGACAATGTTTTATATTTTTTATTGAAAGTTGTGAATGATTTTATGCATCTGTTCTTCGCTCTCTTGAATAAAATTTCATTCTTACATTTTGCCATGATTTCATTTACACTTTCATTTATACTTCCAGTTATACATTTGTTGAAATAAACTGATCATAGGGATATATGTAAGTAACTAAGCATAATTAACAAAAGTTTCTGTAACTTACCCAAATCATTGTGATTCATTTTGTTTCCTATATATATATATATATAAATTAAAATGTGTTTTTGTGCAAAGAGAAAACAATTAATGAAGAACATAAAACTAGTCATCGTCTTTTTCTTCGACGGCGGCGACAGCGATCACGATCGGATGCGGAGGAGCCAGGAGAGGCGGGAGACGGTGAATCCGAAGGGAGTGGTGTTGTGGAGAGTGAAAATGCGGCGGCGGCGGCGACGCCGTTGACGGTGTCGGGATCGTTTAAGAGTTCAAGGAGGCGAGCTCCGCAGAGGCCGCCAAGTTTGGACGCGGATAAGTTCTTGAATTTGCTGCACAGGTCGGATCCGGTGAAGGTGGAGCTCAATCGGCTTGAGAATGAAGTCAAGGGTGAGGAACAAAAGTTGATCTGGACAGGTCTGAGAATAGAGAAGTTTAGAGAGAGACAGAGATGAGTTTTGATTTGGTAAGGTCAAATTTCTTTGTGATATATTGGTGTGGAAGTTGAGGGACTTTAGACATTATAAAATAATATTGTGAATCTCTTCCATTACTAAAAATGGGAGAGGGACCTTAGACTAATTTTCTCAAAAAAAAAATGAGGTGGCATTTAATTTTTTTTAGCTAGTGATAAATGGCTTAGTGATTTTTTTGACTAATTTTTTTAAAGCAAAAAATTTAACTAGGCCCTATTTGGGAAGGAGTTTTTTTTGACAAAAATAGTCAATAAAGATAAAATATGCTAAAATAACTAATAAAATAAAAAAAGTCATATCCAAATTATAATTATTTTATTTTTTCTCTTACAGCTATCAAATAAACTATATAAAAAAAAAACTAATTATCTTTCCAAAGATAAACTATAAAAAAAACTAATTATCTTTCTAAAGATAACTTTTTAGTTAGGCTAAAATAGACACATACACACACACCAAAAAAAAGAAAAACCCAACTAAAATAACCAAGTTGCCAAACAAGCTCTAGGAATCAATTTTCATTCTAATTTGTTTCAGAAGGTGGAATCATGAAGGCTAAAAAAAAAACATTTCCTTTGTTATGGTCCTAATTTGAACTGATTATTGAAAATGTGAATATAAACCTCTTAAACACTTGCCTCTTATAAACTGATTTGTTAGAGTTTCCACTCAAAAACATTTGTATAGTTTGGTATAAGATTGGACCAACTCAGGTGTTCCACCAAAATTTTGAAAGGGTAAGAATAGTTTTTTCTTTTTTCTTTTTATTTTTAAGAATCAGTTATGAGTTCATCAAGTTCCCACCAAAGGAAATAAAAAAGATTAAAAAAATTTGGGTTTGCAATATAAGAACATTTTTGCAACCATATGCTATATATGCTCATGCTGCATTTTATTTAACCAATTATCTCATCATCCTTGCAATCTCTTAATCTGACATCTGCAGTGTCCATGCCATCCACGTGTACGATGTCACAACATTCACTTCTTCCAAACTGTGTGAGAGAAAAGGTTAATTAGACAAATATAAATGACTAGTAAATTAATTTCTTTCACTAAATAATATTTCCCTTTTCATATAGCATCTTTTTGTTATATAAAAAACCCTATGTAGCTTAGAAAATTGTAATAAAACAATTCTTACTTCAAACAAAATTAAGGTAAAAATACCACCACACTCAATTTGCAGCACTGAAGTAGTAATGCTATATAAATAAAAAAAAATTAACATAAAATGATGTAATAAATTTTGATTTTATTACTTTAAGTTTAAAAATTATAATTTATATTTTTGAAAATACAACAACCACATCATTAGTTTCATTAATTCAGTATAAAAATTCTAGATCATCATGCTCAATGATGTCATGCAATTTTAATTGTTCAAAACTTAACAATTAATTTCAAGGGCGATTGTAGACACCCCATTTTTGACCGTCCTCAAGACTTGGATGTCATCGTTTGAACACTCGATGATTATCCATGTTCATTCGTTTTGAGTTCCCGAAGGCCTCGGTCGAGCACACTGCCTCAGGATCTCTTAACTTGTTTGTTTTGTGCTTGGTTGGACCAAACACTTGTTGGTTTTTGCTTTGGAGGGTAGAGAGTGGCTTGTCTGCCATTCCCTAAACCCACCGGCCATGGCTTAAGGCCACCGGCCTTGGTTTCTTGCCACCGGCCATGGACGGTCGGTCGACACCATTGATGGACGGTCGGTCGGCCGGCACCGTTGACGGTCGGTCGCCCGTTGACGATCGGTCGGCACCATTTGGTGGTCGGTCGGTCGGTCGGCACCATTGATGGACGGTCGGTCGCCCGTTGACAATCAGTCGGCACCATTTGATGGTCGGTCGGTCGGTTGTGGTCGGTCGATCGGTCGGCACCATTGATGGTCGGTCGGCCATCTTTGTTAGCCGATTGGCCATTTCATTTTTCTTTTTTTTTGCTGGCTAAACCCTCGGTTTTAGCTTCTTGAGGAAGCTTGAACCTTTTGAACTTTTGTTTTAGCTTCTTGAGGAAGCTTGAACATTTTGCTCTAGCTTCTCCAAGAAGCTTGACCCTTTTGCTTAAGCTTCTTTGAGAAGCTTTGACTCTTTCTTGAGGCTTCTCCAAGATGCCTTGGCTCTCTTCCTCTATAAAAAATGAACCCTCCTCTCCATCTCTCAGGGTTAGAAAAAATTTGGCTGGAGTATTGCATACTCCTCTCCATAACTCTCCATTCCAAGCTCAAAACACCCTTTTTCTTGGCCATTTACATTACACCTCTAAGCCTAACACCTCCACCATCCATTCCAGCACCTTTGAACTCATTTTCAGAGGTTGAAGGCTCACTTTCTTGGTCCAGAAGTCGCTGCATTGCTGTGCTACAAGGGTAAGTCTCCATTTTTCCCATTTTTGCACTATTTTGCTCTATACCTTAGCTCCATTTTCAAGCATTTTTGGACTTCGACATAAACTAGAAAATTTCTTGTTTTGATTTTCTAAACATGTTTGTTTAAGGACTCTTTTCTGTCTAGGGTCATCTTCCCCCTTGCATGCTTCATTTCCTCATGTTTTGAGCTATGTATTAGAGCATTTGCATTGGCCTTGGTTTGGCCTCTTAGACACTGAAATCCAGTGGATTTTCAGTCGCTTAGATGTGTCTTTGAGCCTCAAAATCAGAGAGGGGTGACCCTCTCACCCCTTGTTCTCTTTACTAGCGTTATTGGCCTTCCAAAGGGACTCTTTTTTGCATGCATTGAAGTCATGTTTCAGGCCTCATTTTGTGAGTTTTAAGGTCTGCCTAAGCTCTGTCAATGGACCATTTTGCCATATTTTATGTCTATGATGCATGTGTAGAGCAATCCCATTCAAGGCCTTTCAAAGGGACCTTTCTTTGCATGTTTCCTAGACTGATTTCAGGGCCTTTTTGGTGGGTTTTAGGGCTGTCATAACTCATTTCCAGAGGTGTTTTTTTCATTTTGTTTGTCTATCATATAGGTGTAGAATACCCCCTTGCATGGCCTTCCAAAGGAGCCCCTCATTTTTGCATGCATTGACTGAGTTTCAGTGGGTATTTGGGCATATTTTGGCATGAAATGCTTCTTTTTTTTGGCTGATTTAATGAGCTTTCATATGCTTCATATAGTTGTAAAACAACTCATGGTTCACTAGCTTTCTTTGCATGCTTTGTGGGCCATTGATTTTAGCACTTTTTGGCCATGTCATAAACTGATATTATGCTTATTTTAGACTTCCCTAGCTCTGTTTTTGGGTCTCATGATTGAATGATGTTTGTTTTGCATGCTTGTAGTTTAATACCCATGCTTAACTTTGAGATTTGAGGTCCATTGCATGCATGTGCTGAGGTGTGTTCATGTTTTAAGGCCATTTTACATCACATTTCAGAGCTTATATGAATGCCATATTGCCATATTTTGTACTCCTTAAGTGTGCTTGAGAGTTGTGCATGAATGCCTTGTTTTTGGACCATTGAATGAGCTCCATTTTCTTGCATGTTGAGCCACCATTTTAGGCCATTTCCCCACTATCTCAGGCCTACCTAGGGTCTGTTTGGGGTTGGTTTTGCCTTTGGTGCATTGCTTTGGGTACCTCTAGTGTAACGCACTTCACTAGTTTCGGTACCCGGGCCCCCTAGCTTGCATTGTGTGACATATTTGCATGTTTCGAGACCATATTGCATGCTGTTTCAGAGCTGTAATCTATGCTATTCTATGCCATATTGCATCCCTTGCCATGCTTTGGTAGAGTGGTATGTTATGCCTCAGGGTCAGTCCTTTGTATCTGTGCAAGTTTGCATGTGTTTCGGTTGTCTCATTTCCATCCTAATGGCCACTGATGTGAGCGTGGCTGAGGTCCACTCATGTTGGTGTAAGTCCATCGTGCATTGTGTATGCCATTTCATAGCATTGCGTATGCTAGGTTGCATGTTAGAGCATTG
>NW_021034494.1:15099-43591 GCF_004153795.1 Camellia sinensis
TCGAACGGGCGCTCGCTCAGTGGTAGGAGCTCGACCCCGGGATCCATCTCGTGGTCCGGGGGAGTCCCGCCACGTGGAATATCGTCCGCCATATCGAAAATGATGAGAAAATGGCCGGAGGAAGGAAAACCGGGTCGGAATGCGAAGAGTCAACCAAAAAGTCAACTCCCGAGAGGGTCGAAAATGGCCGGAAAGGCCGGAATGTGAAAAGGTACGGAAATGAAGAGGAAAGCAAGGGGAACAAACCCCGAAAAGGCGGGAACGCCAAACGAGGCACCGAAACAAAAATGTGATCGGTGGAAAATGTCCGAAACGCGAAGAAAATCGTGAATCCGACGACGAAACGGGCGTAGAACGCGAAGAAACGGAGAAACGGGAAAAAGAAAACACTCTAGAGAGAGAAGGTTAGAGTTTTCGGCGGTGGAGAAGTGAAGAATAGGGTTTTGAAACCCTATTTTAAAACACCCGAAGTGAAAAGTCGAAACTGCCCCGATTCAGCAACTGTTTGCCGGTCGGCAATGTTTTGTGCCGGCCGGCACCTTTTTGTGCCAATGGAGTTATTTTTCAGTCGGTGGACAGCCGGTGGCCTCCCCTCCCGGCCGGTGATGTTCCCACAGCCTTGTTAAGGCCATATGAGATGTTTTTGGTCTTCATAGCTCAAGAAGGTGCAAGAAAGTGCATTTCCGACGCTCAACCGGCCTCCGTTTTGACCTCGGGTCGTGTCTTCCGTGCGTAGCACTTCAACCCATGCAAGGTGTATCCTTTTCGTATCCTTTTGACTTTTACAAGGTCCAAAAGTTGCCCCATGTATATCGCATAACAATCGCACTGTTTTGTGCATTTCAAACTATCGCACTGTTTTGTGCATTTCAAACTATCGCACTGTTTTGTACATTTCAAACTATCGCCACTACTAAAAAAAGTACTTTTTGCGACCGTTACAAGCCGTCGCAAATAATAAAAAAACAGTCGCAAAAGGTTTTTTGCGACGGCTCATGCGACGGCAAAATAAGGGTCGCGAATGTGGGGGTGGCAAATACTTTTTGCAACCGCAAAATAACAGTCGCAAACTATTTGCGACTGCCTAACCTACTTTTTGCAACCGTTATTTTGCCGTCGCAAAAAAAAAAAAAAAACTTTTAGCAACTATTTTTTTACTGTCACAAATAATTATTTTTATAATAAAATCATATACGTTTGCTACAATAAAAAAATCAATTCCAAGCACCTAACAATTTTTTTTAATAAAAAATAACAAAATTAACAAA
Source organism: Camellia sinensis (assembly GCF_004153795.1). Lineage (NCBI taxonomy): Eukaryota > Viridiplantae > Streptophyta > Magnoliopsida > Ericales > Theaceae > Camellia > Camellia sinensis. Next base: position 16,368 of record NW_021034494.1, read on the forward strand.
TTAATTTAAATTCATAATAGAAATACTAACCCATTCACATATAAGTGTGCAAACAAAATATAAACTTTCATACATGCAAAAACAAATATCCATCAACCATCATTAAAATATATTGTACTAAAAGATTCGAGTCCTCAAAAAAAAAAAAATATAAATAAATAAAAAGAGCAACATAATCTCAATTTGGCTCCCAAACATCACCCGCTCGATTACTACTCCCTCAACAAAACCTACAAAAACATATACACGTGACTTGAAAATTTAATGCAGTTTAACTTGAAATAATAAAAATAAAACTAAAAAGCCTAAAAAGCCTAAAAAGGGATTTTCCAGACTACACCATGTAATTAAAGGGATTTACCGACGCATACTATAATGAATATTCACAAAACCTAAAAAGCCTTTTCTCAAGATTTTCCAGAATTGTTCATCCAGTTTGCTATAACTAGAAATATATGCTGCATTTTGTTCCATATCCAATGGATGTTCATAGAAATCTCAAGCTAGCATTATATGCATGTTGGGAAACATGAATTCGCCAATAGTCCGTGAATGTTACCATCAAATTATCATTGTATTTATGTTGTCATGCATCAATTATCACCACTAACATGCTTCTTTCTAACTCACTTCATCTGAAGCGAATAGTGAAAATTTCAACCATGTGTGTTAGAGAGAATTCAAAGCCATCATCCACTGATATTTTTCAAAGGCTTGCAACTTTGAAGTAAATACTCAACAACAATTCAACTATCAATAGCAAAACCTGTTCATCATAAATTTCTACCATTTAATTAAACTAAGCTTTCAAGATCCAAATACATATGGAACAGGCCATCAATTTGACTAAATTCATAAATACTTGGTGGATAGTTTTTTTTTTTTAATTTTATTTGTTCTTCTGGGAAAAAGAATTGATTAACACCAAAGGGCTTCTGGTATTTGCATTAAACTAAGGGAAGATTAACAGCAAGCTCTAAGGACCCCACTCCATATATAAACAAACATTCATTCTCAGTTAATAGAATTGATTTAAAATGCTAATTCATTCGTTGGTACAAATAACAATGTTAATCAAGCCCTTGACAAAACACCCTAGCGAGCAATCGATTTTGAACTCTAACGACACCTGAAATCTCTCTCTCTCTCCCCATTTTTTATGTTAAGGGATGCTGAGTAATCCATTTTTGTTGGGGCTCCAATAATACACTTCTCATTGTTGGAGGTGAAAGTTTTGTTCAGAGTAATAATGCTTCATATCCTTTATGTTGAGAATATGAAATTTTGTTAGAGTTTTGCTGCGAAGCAACATTGACCTATTGATCATGTAAGAAAATAAACAGAAACAAAAAAAAAAATCCATAATTTCATTGTGTAGAACTCTCTCTCTAGCAAAGGTGTATGAACCCAACTTAACTGATTTGTCCCAATCCCCACTGGCTCTTTCTATATTTTGTTAAGGTGCTCTAGGTTAAGTAATAAGTAGTAAACTTTCTAGTTAAAAACTAAACTAACAGATTACTTAGCTAACGGAGGAAATAAAGTCCATGAGTGCTGAAAAGGCTAAGCTAGCAACAGCTGCTGAAAAGGTGCAAGTGTTTTGTGTTTAGTTTAAGTATTGTTTTAAGTGTTGCTGTTTTGAGTGTTATCTAACGAGTATTATGAACTTAGGCTGTGTGTTGTGCTCAGGGTGGAAGGTTGTTCACTCTGAATGCACAGGCACCAGAGTCAATATGGCCAGAGGTGAAATCAGACTTCTATAGAATTGCTTATTCCTTCAATCTAACATCTTGAGAGAGAGAGATGTTTTTCCTTTCCATGGAACATTGTTTTTGCCCTAATTTGTTATGTTCATCATACATAGAATCATCTCACTTCCTAAAAGAGTTGTCACTTACTAATATTGGTTGATTTTGGCCTTTAAAGTAGGTTGGATATCATATTAGAAATAGATTCAGATAACAGACAATCAATCAGTTAAGAAACACAGATGGGTCATCAAAATCACCATTATCTTCTGTTCTTGCTTCTTTTTTTCTTGTTTTCACAGAACTCTCATTCTCATTTATGGAGTTGGTTCTCTTCCTCCAAAGAGACTCTTACCGAGAACCCTTCAGAGAATGGAGCAGTTTTCAATGACGTAGTGGGCGAATTCTCCATGGAAAGTCTGAACAACCGAAAGGGGATCCAACTAGTTAAGAATGCAAGAAAAAAAGATGGTTGCATCAAATTCGTGTTGGCAAAATGCTTACCAAAATCATTTTGCTGGGTGTTCGGAGATCCTAGCCGGTGAAGAGAAGCGGTCTAGACTTGCTTGGCATCTCAGCGATTGCTTCTAGAAAGACTCTGGCATGCCTCCTTTTCCTCATTGCAAAATCTAGCATGTTGAAATGAACCACAAAATTGGACGAGGATGTGCGGAAGATCTATCTCGAGTTTTATCTTGAAACCAACTCTATCTGCCATCAATTACAGTAAAGCATATACGTATAATTTATGTATATCCAAGTTCATTGGTATTAGAACAGTCACTGACTAGAATTTTGATTTCATGGTATTGAAGGACTGATGCATTCAAGCATCAAACAGAGAGATTGGTGAATGAACTAAAAAATTCAGCCCAATTTGCAAAAGACAAATTAGAGACCATAGAAGAGAAAGCAGAGGGTCTGTTGAAGATCTAAGTTCAATATGCCCAAACTCTCACCTAGGCTCCCTGGCTAAAAACACTTCAGAAGCTCCTCAACACACTATGGCACCACATATGCTCTCTTTGATTCATTAAATGGGTGGTGACACAGAATCCGTTCTGCCACCTGCAAAATAAAATGACACAGATCTGTTCATAACTCAATTTAAGAAGTTACTATATAAACCCCTAAATAACAAGCACTTAACAGGGTACAAAGAAGAGTCAGAACTCAATAGTTCACGATGGTAACAAACTGAGAGAAGACTGCAGTTTATACAACTAAGGAAGCCTTCCAAGTTCGAAGATGAATCAGGAACATTGGTTGTATGGGTTGATTATCCTGCATAACCGTATATGATCCCTCTAGTCTCTACTAACCATATATTCCACAAGTACACACATGCATGTATCTATTTTTGTGTATATGCATTTGATATATGAAAGAACTTGATATGTGAAGGGACAAACAATACATATTAAGTTCTCACGCACTCTTTCACTAATGTAATCTCCTTATACATGTAAAAAGCCATCCTAACATACGAACTAAAGTGCAGAGTAACAGATATAATGACGTAAGAAAAAAAGATGGTTGCATCAAATTCGTGTTGGCAAAATGCTTACCAAAATCATTTTGCTGGGTGTTCGGAGATCCTAGCCGGTGAAGAGAAGCGGTCTAGACTTGCTTGGCATCTCAGCGATTGCTTCTAGAAAGACTCTGGCAGGCCTTCTTTTCCTCATTGCGAAATCTAGCATGTTGAAATGAACCACAAAATTGGACGAGGATGCGCGGAAGATCTATCTCGAGTTTTATCTTGAAACCAACTCCATCTGCCATCAATTACAGTAAAGCATATACGTATAATTTATGATAAGATATCCACTTAAAATAAGATTCAAACAAAGAGTTTCACTGTTTCAATATAAATTGACCCATTCTCAAATAATAGATGAAAAACTATGCAAGGCTCTAATTTGAAAGGAAAAGAAAACAAAATGAAGATCAGTTACCTTAATAACTTTTCTGATGCAATCCTGGCAGCAACAATAGTGCTACAGTCAGGTACCCACTTTACAACACGGTTTGGATCAGAACGCATTGGAGAATGAATCTTAACAAGCTGGGAAAAAAACAAAAAGAGAGGTGGGAAAACAGAAGTAAAATATGAGAAACTACTGTAGGAACCGAATAATTGTAAGGAATACAATTATATGCGTACCACAACGGACTTGTGAGGTGGTGAAACAGGAGTCCATAACATGTGCTCCAAAACCCATTAGAAAAGATTGAGCAGTGTAGGAAAAATTGAATCCTGAAATCTGTCATTACACGATTCCATAAAATTTGTAACTAATGTACCTAATGATACAGTGGGAATAAATGATTGAGCACCAGCAGTTCAATTGAGAGAATACACGAAGAGAGGCTCAGCTAATGCAACTCTAGAATTATGTGAAAGCATATTTGATATCAATTTCACCGTTTGAAGGGTTGAAGGACGCCTCAATTTCCGCTGAAATGTTACCTCTTCTTGATCCATGGATTCCAACTGTGACTGGCTTGGCCAACAGCTTAATTCCTTGCTTCCAGTATCTTTTATCTGAACAAACATGTAAGATAAGAAAAAGCCCGAGAAAGTTTTATGCATTATTTCAAAAGTGTGTTGTAAACGAGGAAGTTCCAATTTTCCGCTTTTTGTTAACTAGGTGAGTTCAATAGTTTTAAAGCATAAAGATGGTATGATTATGTGCGACAAACAGCAAAAATAGATACCAATTTCCCAGTATTTCATTCTAGCACAAAACTCAAGCATACCAGGTCCTGTTGAAAGCACAAATGGAGTTATCAATGTCCATCACCCAATCAATCCAGAGCACAAAACCATGGCATATCCCAAGCTCCGTAAATTCAACCTAGACAAATTTCTTTGTAAGTATACATTTGATACCTGGTTCAGATATTGCAGATCCTGGTGCAGGACCAGTTTTACACAAGCATATTCAAAAGCAGGGATAATTCAATACCTGGGCTTTCCCAAAACAAGGACTAATGGGTTTTGAGAAATCAAACTCCATGACTGTAGATATCTCACTGAGCCCCTGAAATGATTTGAACTCAAATTGCATTTAATATCAAAATGTAATATCATTATATTCTCAAATAAAAAGTACTTTCCATTACACAAATTGATTACCTTATTCTCCCCACCCTGCCAAACAAAAAAGGGAAAACAAGGGCTCTCTTGGGATGCGGGTAAATCACCACATGCCCCTAAGAAATAGTCCTTAAGTTTACCTTATTCAAAACCTTAGGTAAAGAAGATCTTAAGCATCACTGATGAAGAAATAGTCCGAATAACATCTCAATAAGTTTGCCTACGAAAATTTTGAATTAAGAATAAGAGTTGAGTAAACTTCCAACACCTTATAGTAGGACTATAATTCATTTTCAGGCATTAACACATCCAGAATGATCAGGGCGAGTGATATTCTTACAAAACTAAGCATTTCAATCTGAGATAAAACTGAATGCAATATTTCCTAGTTCGGACACACTATTTGATGCTCAAATTAAGACATATCGTACAAATACAAATTAAAGTAGTATTATTTACCAAAACCACAGGTTTTGCCATGGAAGCATGCTATCATTTCCATAATAAAACGGTTCACCAACCAAGAGCTCAACCTGCAGATAGAAATTGAAATACCCAGTGTTTACATTCAATTTCATTATTGATCTGCAGCAGCCTATAGTAATAAAAGTCACTCACAATTCTTTTCCCAACTTTACCCAATAAATAAAGTCACAGTTATTGAACTAATCAAACCACAAAGAGAAACAATAATATCTAATCATGAATCTCATGATTCTTATAATATTCTCACTCAGCCAGAAAACAAACAAGAAAAGCCAAAAAGATGAGGATCAGATGCGTCTGGCAAGTTGAAGCCTCAAACAGCAAGATGCTGGAAACACACAAATCAACCACACAAACTCATGCAAAATCAACCAAAACCCAATCATGGAATTAATAACGAAATTCAAAAAATATATATATACTTTAATAGAAATCAAGAGAAAGCTATGCAATCAGGTGCATAAAAGGAAAACAGAGCAAAATCATACCATCCCAGCAGTAGATGCTGATGCTTGAAGCTGCCCATTTCTCTCCTCTAAGCTCTCCTGTAATCTATACATCTCCTCCTCCATCTTCTTAGCTTTGGCCTCTGCCTAGGGAAAAAATAAAAAATAAAAAACCCAAAAATACACAAAATTAGAGAAGATCCCACAAAGAACATCACTTTACAGAGAAGAACAAAAAGGTGAAATGAAATTATTTTATTTCCAAAATACACACAAATGCAAACAAATATACATAGAAACATATAAACAAATATACAAATTCACATGCATGTCTAGTTAGGGTTTGAAGAGCCAATGACTGCTCCTGTGAAGCGAGACGGCTTCGGGCCTCCTTGAGCTCCACTGCCAGTGACACCACGTTTCGCCCGAAGCTCTGCTTCTTCTCACTCAGATCCTTCAACAACGGATTGATATTTCTCGGTGCGCAGAACGCTGTCGTTCCATGCAATCACCTCATTGTCCATGCGATTGAAGCTTCTCTCCATCGCGATCTTCCACTCCTCCGTACTCGAATCCTTCTTCTCTATCTCTTCCTTTACAAGTTCATGTAACTGATCTCTACATTTCATCGCCACCTACAATGAAATCAAACACCGATTAACACTCGATAATGAAAAACAAAACACAAACAACTTGCTTGAAACCTTGTTAATCAGCAGATCTAACAAAATGCGAGAGAGATCAGATTAGATAGACTTTTTTGTTCGATTTGGGATCTGCAATTTGCGAGAGAGATCGAGTTTGAGTTTGATGAAGAAAAGCTAGAGCAAGAATAGATCTAGCAAAATGCAAGAGAGATCAGATCGAGTTCGGATTTCGATCAGATTAGATCGACTTTTTTGTTCGATTATGAATCTGCGATTTGTGAGAGAGAGAGAGAGATCGAGTTCGATGAAGAAGGGCAGTGTATGAGAGAGATTTTGTGTTACTTTTGTAATTGGAATGGGATTTAAGTGTCTATTAAGCTAAATACAGCGAGCATGACGCCATGAAAAACGTGTTGACGATCAGTACACCACAACGTTTTTTAAAACGTCTTGATTGAAGCGCCGTTATGGAGCACTTTTCTTGTAGTGATAACAGCGAAACACGCTTGGAGTTCAAATAAAATTAGATTTTGATGTAAAATATGATTTTTTGCGACGGTTAAACAATCCGTCGCAAAAAATAAGACGCAAAAAATCATAATTCTAGTAGTGTATACATTTACGATAAATAGAAGAGATTTTATATTACAATCATCAGAGTATTCTTATAAAAGGTATTACATGTTGACAACAAAAGTAAATGTCCTATAGGCTTACAACTTTCCAAGTCAATACTTGGTTACAAAAAGGAGAGTACTAACTCTACACAGAATAAGCCATTGGCTTGATATACATGTAATACAACAAAAACAACAAAAAGGAGTCTGACAGCCTCAAGCCTCCCAAGCTACGTCCTTGGAGGTGACATAACACCTGTACCTGAAAATGATGTCCCATATAGGGTGAGCCAATACCCAGTAGAGATATGCTAAACATAATATGAGCAATAACTAAAATATCAGCACTTGATAAACATTTAACTCATATAAACCAATATACAGTACAATCCAGTTCTATAATCCTTCACTTAACAAAAACTCAATTTATAAACACGGCTCAGAACCTGGCTAAACAATTTAAGTGAGACTACATCTCATGCCACCAATACTTTCAACTGCCATTTTATGAAAATTGCGTCCGCGGGATTCAGCACTCATGTGTAATTATTTTCTTATGGCCGTTTTACGAAAATTTCATCCGCGGGACTCGACACCTATGTATAGATATTTTCGAATTGCCATTTTACAGAAATTTCATCCGAGGGATTCGGCACCCATGTATAATTATTTTCGAATTGCCATTTTACGAAAATTTCATCTGCGAGATTCGGCACCCATGTATAATTATTTTCAATTTGCCATTTTACGAAAATTTTATCCGCGGGATTCGGCACCCATGTATTCAAATTCTCATCATATACAATAACCAATCAATACACAAATTCGTTGTATTATTCCAACCGTCATACTCAATGACATACTCAAATTGATTAGTTTTAATTCACCTAAACATCATGTAGTGTCTACAACAATCAAGACTATCCTCCACCGATAGCCCAAAGCAGTTATTTCTAAACAGATAATAAATGCACCAACAGATAAATTATCAACATTTTCAAAGGTGAGTGATTAATGAATCCAACTTCACCATTCTACCTCATAATGAGCCAATTTCATTATTTCCACTCAATTTCATATTCCGATAATAAATGTTATTAATTACACTAATGACATAAATATACCCAAACATGACATTTTTTCCCTTTCCTCAACATTGACCCAAAGGTCTAAATATCATCAACAACATCAATAACCTCCTTCTTAGACCCAAACACATATGTTTGAATCAAAAGAACAAAACCCTTCTTTCCAATATAACACATCTGAAACCCTAACTTCCCAAATCAAACCATTTATACAAAAAGCTTAACATTTAGGTTATAGCTCATAAAAATGAGTAGTTATCCCTACCTCAAATTCGGAGCTTAAAGGAAGAAGGTGAAGAAATTCGAAATGCTCCAAACTCCAATATTTTCAGATCAAAATGTAGCCCTCAACAAGCTCCACACTTTTTACAAAAGCCCAAGGATAGAAGAACACTCCTACTAGATCAAACCTTAGAGAGAAGTTAGAGTTTTAGAGTGAGGTGCTCTCCAATGGAGGTTTTGAAAAGCAAGAGAGAGAAAAGGAGTTGAAGTGATCCAAAAAGTCGAACTTCGGACTGATATACAAGTCGCCCCGCTCAAGCGTGGAACTCCTCGCTTGAGCGTCAGACACAGACTCACGCTCGAGCGTCAAAAGCGCCACTCGAGTGCCGGATGCACACTTCTAGAAGTTTTGCAAACCATGGTCCCCGCTCGAGCGTCAGATTCCCCGCTCAAGCGGAGGAACAAAAACGAAAGGTCCCGCTCGAGCGTTAAAACTCTTGCTCGAGCGTGTGACGACCTGCAGAGGCAAAATACTGGAAGATGAATATTCACGCTCGAGCGTCAAAACTCCCGCTCGAGCATCAAAAGCCCCGCTCGAGCGTGAAGGCCAAAATTTAGGCATTAACTTTTGATTTCTAACACAACCAACCTGTTCCAAACCTGCCCAACACAACCCAAGACTCAAATACAAAGAGTAAAGGATAGAAATGAGAATAAAACAACAACATAACCACAGAACCAAGTCCGTAATGCAATAATCAAAGGAAAGGAAAACCGGGATCGCTATAACCTCCCCCCTTAAGGAATTTCGTTCCCGAAATTAAGTACAATTTTTCAAAAACAAGTTTTCCTTAATTCTCAATAATATTACCAACCAACATTCCACAACCTGACCCATTACCGGTCATCCCATCTCTTTTTAAGAGGCAAATCACAATATATAACTCAATATGTATTTTTAACATGCTTTCCTTGAAATTCAACAAATTTCAATACATAATCCACACTTCACTTTCACATTCAATGCCAATAATATATTTGCATTTCTAAAACAAAATTAACATATGCAATGTTAAAATAAACTACATTTCAAGGCAAGTCCCATAATACTTCCATAAATCAAAACATATATAATGTTTTACAACCTAAGACATTTTTCATGCTCTCAAAGTTCATCAATATTACAAAATTCCCAATACATGATTACACATCAACAAACATATCCGGATATTTTTCACGGACCTCCAACTCACGTTCCCAAGTGGCTTCTTCCACTCCGTGATGTTTCTACAAAACCTTTATCAAGGGAATGGTCTTGCCTCGCAGGACTTGCTCCTGCTTATCTAGGACCCGAACCGGTCTCTCTTCATATGAGACATCCTCTACCTCTAAGTCGGTCCAATCCAATATATGCGATGGATCCGGCTCGTACTTCCGAAGCATACTGACATGAAACACGTCATTTACCCCGGACAACTGCGGCGACAAAGCTAAACGGTAGACAACTTCACCAATCCTCTCAAGGATCTTAAAAGGGCCTATAAGCCGAGGAGACAACTTCTCACTCTTCCCAAATCTCATCAATCCCCGCCTAGGTGATATTTTCAGAAAAATATGATCACTCGCCTCAAATGCCAAAGGCATCCTCCTACGGTCGGCATAACTCTTTTGGCGACTCTGGGCTGTAACAAGCCTCCTACGGATAAGCTCAACTTTCTTCATCGTTTCCCTCACCAACTCCGGGCCCAACAAAGGTGCATTACCCACCTCGGCCCAACAAACTGGAGACCTACACGGTCGGCCATACAAGGCCTCAAACGGTGCCATACCGATACTGGATTGAAAATTGTTGTTGTAGGCAAACTGCACCAAGGGCAAGTGCCTCTTCTACGACCCACTAAAGTCAAGGACACAACCTCGAAACATATCCTCAAGGATCTGAATAGTACGCTCGGACTACCCGTTAGTCTGAGGATGATAAGTCGTGCTAAAGGTCAATCTAGTGCCTAAGGCACTCTGCAAACTCTATCACAACCTAGCAGTAAAACGTGGATCTCTATCTGAGACGATCGACACTGGGACCCCGTGCAACCTCACTATGTCCCGAATATACAAGTCGGCAAGATGATCTACCGAATCTCTCACGCGCATAGGGATGGAGTGCGCTGACTTAGTCAACCGGTCTACAACCACCCAAATAGCATCACTACCTCGCTGAGTCCTCGGAAGACCTACAATGAAGTCCATAGTGACATGCTCTCACTTCCACTCGGTAATAGGCAAGGGTTGCAACAAACCCGCTGGCCTCTGATGCTCGGTCTTCACTTGCTGACAAGTAAGGCACTTAGACACAAACACAGCCACATCTCTTTTCATATCCCGCCACCAAAACTGGCGACCCAGATCATGATACGTCTTAGTGACTCCCGGATATACCGCAAGGCGTGAATGGTGAAAATCTCGGAGTACTTTCTCTCGGCAAGACTCCAGCACAAACAAACGGTCTCGGTATCTCACACTCAGGTCGGGATACACCGTCAAACCCTTCTCAGCCTTCCCGTTGGAGATCTTCTCTCGGAGGGATTCTACCTCAAGGTCACCTCCCTGTGCCTCTAACACTCGATTCACAAGTGTGGGTTGCGCAACTACAGAAAACAAGGCCGCAGCCTCAATGGATTCGCCCAGAAGCAAATCGAACTCGCAAAGTGCACCTAACATCTCCCACTCCTAAATGGCTATACAAGCTACATCACTAATGGATTTCCTACTAAGGGCATCAGCCACAATATTGGCCTTTCCCGGGTGATAGTGCAACTCGAAGTCATAGTCCTCAATGAACTCCATCCACTTTCTCTGCCTCAAATTCAAGTCTCTCTATGTAAACAGGTACTTCAAACTCTTATGATCCTAGAATACGTCGAATCTCTCACCATAAAGGTAGTGCCTCCAAATCTTCAAGGCAAAAATTACTGCTGCTAGTTCTACGTCGTGAGTAGGGTAATTCCTCTCGTGAATCTTTAACTGACGTGAGCCATAGGCTACCACTTTCCCCTCTTGCATCAACACACAACCCAAACCCTCTCGTGAGGCATCACAATAAACCGCATAACCCAAACCTCTCTCTGGAATAATCAAAATCGAAGCGGTGGTCAATCTAACTTTCAACTCTTAGAACGACTTTTCACAAGTCTCACTCTATACAAATTTGACCCCTTTCCGCGTCAATCTAGTCAACGGTGAGACTAGCCTGGAGAAGTCTTTCACAAACCGGCGGTAATACTTAACTAATCTCAGAAAACTGCGGATCTCAAAAACACTCTTAGGCTGTGCCCAATTTTGCACTGCCTCAATCTTGGAAGTATCAATAGACACCCCTTCCCCGGAAACCACATGGCCTAAGAACTTGACCTCTCCTAGCCAGAACTCACACTTTCCAAACTTGGCATACAGCCTATGGGCTCTAAGCAACTCAAGCACCACTTTCAAGTGTTCCTCGTGCTCCTCTTCCGAAGGCGAATAAATCAGGATGTCGTCCACGAAGACGACTACAAAATGATCTAAGAATTCCTGAAATATCCGGTTCATCAAGTCCATAAACACTGCCGGTGCATTGGTGAGCCCAAATGGTATCACCAGAAACTCATAGTGGCCATACTGCGTACGGAATGCCGTCTTCGGAATATCCTCTTCCCTAACCCTCAACTGGTGGTAACCCGATCTCAGATCTATCTTAGAGAAACAACGGGACCTCTTCAACTAGCCAAACAGATCATCTATATGGGGCATAGGGTATTTGTTCTTAACCGTAGCCCGATTCAATTTTCGGTAATTGATACAAAGTCTCAAGGAACTATATTTCTTTTTAGCAAAGAGGGCCGGTGCTCCCCACGGCGAAACACTAGGGTGAATGAAGCCTTTATCCAGCAACTCCTAGAGTTGAATCTTCAACTCACTCAACTCGGCAGGGGCAAAACGGTAAGGTGCCATGGAAATCGACGCTGTGTCGGGCGCTAAGTCAATAGAGAACTCGATCTCTCGATGTGGTGGCAAACTCACAAGATCCTCGGGAAAAACATCCGAGTACTCACAAAGCACTCTCAGCAATACAGTCTGGGTCTCATCACACTCACCACTCATAAAGCTAGCGAGAAGACCACTAAGCTCACTCCGCCTTCGCGGATCATACACCGGTGGCAACACACTACCAACTCGATCTCCCAAGAAATGGAAACAATCCCCGTTCAAGGTACATACTGTGACCCACTGGTGGTAACAATCAATAACTGCCTGGTGTGACGATAGCCAGTCCATACCCAAAATAACATCAAAACTCGACATAGCCATAACTACAAATGAAAATGGAAGTCGGCGGTCGGCGACCTCTATGTCACAACCTCTACACCCTTGTTTCAAAATTAACTCACTCCCGACAGGTGATACAACACAAATAGGAGATGCTAACTGCGCCAACTCCAACCCCAAAACAGATGCAAATGCAGTAGATATAAAGGAATGAGATGCACCCGTATCAATCAACACGTTGTCAACCGAGTTGCAAAACAAAAAAGGTACCTTTCACAACAGATGGAGCCGGTACTAGATCTTGCGTGGTAACAGTATACATACGCCCTGTAGGTCCCTGATCTACCTGCTCACCTCTCGGAGCAAAAGACTGGTGCACGGACTAAGAGGATGAAGCCCCCTGATTAGCTATCGAGGCCTGAACAGACTGTGCTAGCTGCGAACTCTGCGTCTGTCTCGAACCAGACGCACCGGGTGTACCACCCAACTGTGGGCAGAACCTTTTCAGGTGCCCCGCCTGACCACACTGGTAACAGGAGGACGACCGGCTTCTGCCCTGACTCTGGCTCGGAGGTCGAGCCGAAGATGAAGCTGCTCCCTGTCCTACTCCCCTCTGCGGCCAAGCTGGAGACTTGTGGCCCAGCTGACCACACTTGAAACAGGTAAAGTCTCCCTGGCTGCCTCTCCCAGAACTCGAACTCGGTACTGGAAAGGTAAATCTCACCAAAGCACTCTGGGATTGCTGAGGGTTAAAACCCCTCTGCCTCATTCCATCCCCCTGGCCATCCTGACTCCTCTTAGAGCCCCTCATCCTCTCCTCCTCCTCCTGTATCATAGTCTCTATATAGGTCGCGGCATCTACAAGACGCCCATACTCCCAAATCATGGATCCCCCAACTCTCATCTTGAGGCCATGCCTCAACTTCCTCTCAAACTCGATACAACGACGTTCCTCAGATGCCACAAGCTTAGGTGCGAACCTGGATAAGCTAGTAAATGCAGCCTCAAACTCGACCACTGATAAACTCAGCTGCTTGAGCTGACAAAACGGGTCCCTCAGCTTCTCCCTAACAGCTGGGGCTAAGAACTTCTCCTGAAAAGCATCTACAAAGGCCTCCCATGTGCCACCAATACGACCCCTCATGAACTTCCACCACTGACCCGCATCCCCCTTATGCTGGAAAGATGCCAAGGTCACCTTCAATGCCCCGTCTTCGATGCCAATCATCTCAAACGTCTTAGTCATCTGTTCCAACGACTCATCAGCCTTAAGTGGCTCTTTCGGATCCCCAACAAACTCATCCAGATTAGACCGGAAGAACTCCCTCTTCAGAAAGGAAGGCTCTGCATCAATAATCTGGGCCTGAACTGGATTCTCAGCTCTAAGAATGCCCAAGGATTCCCTCATAGCTCCTGCTATCTCGCGGGCTAAGGTACCCATGGCCTGTTGCCCCACTGGCTCGGCCACATTGGCCTGACCAACTCCCTCCTGCTGCGTCGAAATCTTATCCAGTATAGGCATCTCCTGCTTCCTAGGCCTACCTCGCTTACCACCATGTCCTCGTCCTGACATCCTAATAAAGGTAACGAAGACCATTAGCACATTCACAAATGTGCCGAAGCTATAACACTCGCATCCTAATGCAATGGACAACTGTAATTTACTCCATGTAAGCACATAATCACATAAGCACCTACGAATTTCATTTCTGGATAATGATAGTCCCGAGGCGTTACTAGAGTTCCGGTTAGAAACAACATTGATCAAGTGCTTTTCCAACAAGACTCACAGAAACCCAAGGCTCCAATCAACATCCTATAAACTAAATCCCATACCCAAATAGTCACATAAACATGTTGTCAAATAAACACATAATGTCATACATAGGTTTCTAACAAGCGAGACGAACCCATTGTGATACTAATCACTTCCTACGTACCCAAAGTATTCGAACCCGGTACGCTCTGATACCAAGTTGTAACGCCCTCAAAAATAAACCCATCATAACATACATTCACGATAAATAGAAGAGATTTCATATTACAATCATCAGAGTATTCTTACAAAAGGTATTACATGTTGACAACAAAAGTAAATGCCCTATAGGCTTACAACTTTCCAAGTCAACACTTGGTTACAAAAAGGGAGTACTAACTCCACACAAAATAAGCCCTTGGCTTGATATACATGTAATACAACAATGGAGGTGTTTGGGAAGAGATGGTTTAGGCTAATATAGCCTCTAAAATAAAAATAACCTAAAAGCCTCCAAATTAAAAGGTTTTAAAAATTAAAAAAAAAAAAGAAAAATTAGGCTGGCAGTGGCTGTCACTGTGACAGTGGTAGGCTGTCACAGTGACAGGTGGTAGAATTACACTTTTGCCCCTATTGGTTTATTTTGAAAAATGTGAAAATAGGGATAAAATTGTCATTTTAATTACAAACATCATTTTAACACATTTTTCAATACACCAACTCAAATAAAAATCTATCTCATCTTCCCAAACATAAAAACTAAAATAGCTTACTAAAATAGCTAAAAAGCCAAAAAGCCTCTAAAATAGCCACTTCTCAAACGAGGCCCAAGTCAACACTTGGTTACAAAAAGGAGAGTACTAACTCTACACAAACTAAGCCCTTTGGCTTGATATACATGTAATACAACAAAAACAACAAAAATGAGTTTGACAGCCTCAAGCCTCCCAAGCTACGTCTTTGGAGGTGGCATAACACCTGTACCTGAAAATGATGTCCCATATAGGGTGAGCCAATACCCAGTAGAGATATGCTAAACATAATATGAGCAATAACTAAAACATTAGCATTTGATAAACGTTTAACTCATATAAACCAACATACAGTACAATCTAGTTCCATAATCCTTCACTTAACAAAAACTCAATTTATAAACACGGCTCAGAACCTGGCCAAACAACTTAAGTGAGACTACATCTCATGCTAACAATACTTCCAATTGCTATTTTACGAAAATTGCGTCCACGGGATTCGGCACCCATGTGTAATTATATGGCTATTTTACGGAAATTTCATCCGCGGGACTCGACACTTATGTATAGATATTTTCGAATTGCCATTTTACGGAAATTTCATCCGAGGGATTCGGCACCCATGTATAATTATTTTCGAATTGCCATTTTACGAAAATTTCATCCGCGAGATTCGGCAACCATGTATAATTATTTTTGAATTGCCATTTTACGGTAATTTCATCCGTGGGATTCGACACCCATGTATTCAAATACTCATCATATACAATGACTAATCAATACACAAATTCGTTGTATTATTCCAATCGTCATACTCAATAACATACTCAAATTGATTAGTTTTAATTCACCTAATCATCATGCAGTGTCTACAATAATCAAGACTATCCTCCACCGATAGCCCAAAGCAGTTATTTCTAAACAGATAATAAATGCACCAACAGATAAATTATCAACATTTTCAAAGGTGAGTGATTAATGAATCCAACTCCACCATTCTATCTCATAATGAGCCAATTTCATTATTTCCACTCACTTTCATATTCCGATAATAAATGTCATTAATTGCACTAATGACCCAAATATACCCAAGCATGGCATTTTTCCCATTTTCTCAACGTTGACCCAAAGGTCTAAATATCATCAACAACATCAATAACCTCCTTCTTAGACCTAAAACACATATGTTTGAATCAAAAGAACAAAACCCTTCTTTCCAATATAACACATCTGAAACCCTAACTTCCCAAATCAAATCATTTATACAAAAAGCTCAACATTTAGGTTAAAGCTCATAAAAATGAGTAGTTATCCCTACCTCAAATTCGGAGCTCAAAGGAAGAAGGTGAAGAAATTCGAAATGCTCCAAACCCCAATATTTTCGGATTAAAACGTAGCCCTCAACAAGCTCCACACTTTTTACAAAAGCCCAAGGATAGAAGAACACTCCTACTAGATCAAACTCTAGAGAGAAGTTGGAGTTTTAGAGTGAGGTGCTCTCCAATGGAGTTCTTGGGCCATTTCTATGGTATGTCTTTGAATCGCTTCGGATGCAAGTGCAAGGAAATTGAAAAAATGTTGCAGAGGTGTATCGTTAGCAACAAAGGAGTTAACACTTGGGATGTTTTGATTTTTCGCAAAGAAGTAAGTAAATCGAATAATGCTAAAGCCCAAGGCTTGCCTGTATTCCAAGGGTCACAATTAATTTGTGCCAGTTTGAAAACTTTTCAAAACATCTGCCAAAATTGTCTTTTCAACACCCATAATGACCTATTGTTTCATTTATGATCCAACGCCTAATCTCCCTCCCCACGAGATGTTGCCACATGTGCGACCACGATCCACTGTCTCCTCCCCTTACCCTGTCTTTTCCACTTCAAATCACCACGTGACACGCTGCTTCTTGAGCCCCGCGCCCCTCCACCTTACCCTTCGCGGTCGGCCCTCCTACTTGGCCAACCTTCGCGGTCAACCCTCTTTGTGGTCGGCCCTTCCACTCGGTCACGATTCGCGGTCGGTCCATCTCATGGTCCACCTCACGGTCGGTCCACCTCATGGTCCTCCCTTCCACTCGGTCCACCTCACGGTCGGCCAACCTCGCGGTCTGTCCACCCACTCGGTCGCCTTTGCCGGTCGACCTCCATCCCACCAATCTCGAACATCCTCATTCTCTTCATTAGTATTTCCTTCGTTGGACTAAAGCTACACTCGGGAATGGGGGACTACTGACGTGGGTAAGCCCATAAAGGCCATAGCCCACTATGAACAATCCAAGCCCATCACTTGGAGCCCAATACATAACCCAGCTGATAAATTCCAAAACTGCTGGAATCCAACGTAGCATAAAGTGCCAATGACTTTCAGGCATACGGCAGGTAAAGGACAAGCCACATCAGCAGACAAAGATCTGTAAAGTTATTGCCACTGCACATCACCATTAATGCAGCCCATCACAACATTTATTACGACAACACCTCTCCGTCGGAATAGCACCCCCTTACCCTGAACAAGGTAAGCTACAGCATAGACTTTCGGCCAAGATGGCAAGTCGGAAGGGACAGCGA
This sequence comes from Camellia sinensis, assembly GCF_004153795.1. Lineage (NCBI taxonomy): Eukaryota > Viridiplantae > Streptophyta > Magnoliopsida > Ericales > Theaceae > Camellia > Camellia sinensis. The sequence continues at coordinate 34,096 of NW_021034494.1, forward strand.
AATGATGACCAAAGGATATAAGCAAACGTTGAAGACAAGAAGAAGGTTAAGTTTTCTATCTCCACTCCATCTCTCTACATTTCACTTCTCTCTCTCTCTAACTTGCTCGTTGGAGGGTTCACTGAGGGACTTCCCGTTCCCCATTGAACTCCTGTGCAGGTTTTCTGGTAGGCTTGAACACTCAGTTACCGGTTGAAGAAGCGTGGATTAGTCCTACCCATTCTACCTGGGACCCATTGTGTAGGAACTGTATCATCAAAAGTAATCAAAATTAATATAAATAGTGGATAGATATAGAAATAAATATACATTTGAGTAGAAAAAAGAGAGTACAATATTATCATTTTATTCATACGATGTATAAATTACTGATAAAAAAGGACTTAAGTATTTTATGTATTAAAATCTCTAAAAAAAATATATATAATTATATCAAAAATATAAAACTGATTATACTCTCTAAATGTTAAAAGGGTAATTTATGGAATTGGGATTGGTGCCATGATTGTCGCAACACCTGTTGTAAGGCGCGTGAAGATTTATTTCGAACCTATTTCAATTATTTAAATTGCTCGTATTATAAAATTTGTTAAATAGATGACTCATGAAAAAAATAACATTAATCGCTTATTTATAGTCCTATAACAAGATAATATTTTTTTATAAAAAATAAATGATTATCATAATTTTAAGGGTGAATTACACTAATAATCTCTATAGTTTGGGACTTGTGTCATTTTAGTTCCTGACTTTTCAATTGTGACACATTTGGTAATGAATTTTGAATCTTATTTCAAATAAGGACAATTGAAGATACCATTAGATTTTTCAAGGGTAAAATCGTCAATTTAATAAAATATAAATTACTTTGACAAAAAATAAATGTCAACAAAATATTTTTGAATTTTTAAAAATTATTTCTACCATCTAAAGATAAAATTATGTAAAATTAATAAATCTTTTAGACATTTATTTATTTTTTTTATCAAATTAATTTTTATTATATGTTTGGATGATGATCATGTAAAATTAATTTTTAAAAATTAATCATGTAATTTTTAAAAATTAATCATGTAATTTTTATTAATTTTGATCAATTTTACATAATTTTATCTTTAGTGAATAGAAATAATTTAAAAAAAATTAACAATATTTTTTTAACATTTATTTTTATCAAATTAGTTTATATTTTATTAAATTGACGACTTTGCCTTGAAATTAAACAATTATATCTTCGATTGTCCTTATTTGGAACAAGATTTAAAATTTAAGATCAAACATGTCACAATTGAAAAGTTAGGGATTAAAGTGACACAAATTTCAAATTATAAGAATTGTCAGTGTAATTTGCCTTAATTTTAATAATATTTTTTAAAATAATTAAAATCTAATTATGTAGTTACATATATTTGTTTAACTTAATTTTGTTTGACACACAGTGATAGCTCGGTCCCATGAAAATATAAATATGTTTAACATCATTTTTTAGATTAAAATAGTCATAAAAAATAAAATAAGTTAAAAAGTTAATAAAATAAAATATCACATTTAAATCATCATCATTTTTTAGATTAAAATAGTCATAAAAAATAAAATAAGTTAAAAAGTTAATAAAATAAAATATCACATTTAAATCATAATTATTTTATTTTTTATCTCATAAAAATCAAAAAATTCATCCCAAATAAATTTTTTAATCCCAAATTAAAAAAATTAAAAAATTAAAAAACTAACTCATATCCAAACGAAGGCATAAGACAGCTGCGAAGGCTAACAATTAGGCGGGGAATCAATTTGGAATTTAATGCTATTTTTCTCTTTCTTGATCTTTCCTCCAAAATAACCACATGTGTCTCGTTCATTATTAATTCATTAGTATTTAGGTACATCAATTATTTTAATTTTTCTTAAAATTTGAAAAAAAAAAAAGCTTTGGAGTCTTTTAAATTTTTATTGTACATAACAATAGGTCATATTTTTATCAAAATTTGTTAATTATATCAATAGAAAAATAATACCGGCATATTTTTTACAGTATTAAATATATATTTTATTTTTTTTATTTTTATGTGTTTATATTATTTACATTAATTTCGATTACTTTTGTCTTACTAAAAGAGATCACTAAATAATATTATTATTTTCCTAAAAAAATCAATAACGGATATTTTTATTTTAAAAAATTAGTAAGTGTATCATGTGTTTCACACATGGCTTGATTCCGTTTAAGTTTGAAGAAAATTCTGCTAAAAAATGTTAAGTGTAACGAGATACTAATAGTTTGATGTGATTAATTGTTGCCTTTTAAAATTCAACAGGACAAAGTGCAAATCGAGCACAATTTAAGAAAATCTACTGTAGTTTATCCTTTAAATTTTTATAATTTTACATTAGTTTCTCATGCTTCATAAAAATCTCATTTGATCCATGTTATTTTGAGTATTTATAATAAAAATTAGTGTTTTTACCCCTTAAAAATCTATATAATTTTACTCACCATCCTCCTTTAGCAATCATAGGGACTCAAAAAAAAAAAAAAAACTAAATAATTGACACAATTTTTTATTGATATAGGGACCACACCATATGAGATCCACACTCATGTGAATATTATCTTAGGATCTCTAAGCAATTTTTGTTGAAATATTTCTCAAATTAATGAAATGATGACATATGAGATAATAAATACTTCATAGATTCAGGTTTGTCTCTAATGGAGGATGTTATTGGGTTTTTGGGACTCACTACGGACTCATTTCGATTATCTAAACTATTTATTTTGTCGAATTTTATATAACCAATCAAACAAAAAAATCAGAATGATATGATAGTTATATAATTTTGTTAAATTCATCTTAAAAAACATGAATAGTCTATTTTTTAAATTATAATTATCATTTATTATCTATTTTTTGAAAGAAAAATATGATAAAATTATATATTTATGAGTATTGAATTAATTTAATTTTTATGTATAAATTGTGAACATAAATTTCAGAACATAAACCTTACACTTTGGATCATTTACTAGTGCAAACTTCTGACATTTCTCGTACTTCTTGACATACTTATCTGAATCGGCTTGCATGTATGGCCACCAATACCCTTGTGAGATTGCTCGGCCATAACCTTTTAAAGGTTGTAATTGGTTTTCAAAACTGAAAGGTTGTGGAAGTTCAAAAGGAATGAAAACCAACTTTAACCAATTTATTTTAATTTCTATTTTTGCCCCTCATAGAAATAGAAATTATACAATTAGTATCTACACATTAGGTCCATAACACATATACCCTTAAGCCTATTAATTAAATTGAATCACTTAAATTGTAGGCTTCTTATAAATGATAACACCACATTTAATTATGTGGTCCCATTGAGACATTATCTAACATAAATGATCTACATATAATCATTAAAATAAACCCTATGATAGATGACACAAGACCGAATAACAATAGATTGCAAACAAGTCTCACCATACTTTATAATATATACTGTTGTGATCATCGTACCATTATTGAACCATAGGTATTGGCTACCTTCTTCATTGTGATGTTTGGTAGGGTTTATTTTCAGTTTATTTTAATTTTTAACTTAATTTAAGTTATTTTGATGTGTTTGGTTCAGTTTAATAATACAGCTTATAGTTTTTTGTAAGTTAAAAATCAACTTATTTTTTAAGTGAGGGAGAAAAAACTTAATTTATAAATCAAAAATTAACTTATGTTCACAATTATAAATTATAAATTATTAAGTTATAAATTATAATTACATTCTCACAGTTCTATTAAACGGACCATTGCATAGAAATATGCCGTAAACTGCACTACACGTCTTTACATGCATGCAGACGCTCTGCACGTAGGTCAGCGTTTGTTTTTTTTGATTCAGTTCTTTTGGTATTTTTTTTTTTTTTTTTTTTGGTTATGTCAGTGTTTGTGATTGTGGCATTGGCCCTATCTTTCCATGTATGCTTCTGACTGCATATTGTATAATGTATCTGTTGGGGTCATAAATTTGTAATTATTATTATTATTATTATTATTGATAAATTAAAAGACACGTGATACTCTTTTATTCATTTAAATGTTATGTAAAGTTATGAATTATTAAACATATGTGAAAAAATGATGAAGAATGTACAGGATTATAGAGCATAATTGCCTTCTTCATTTATTTTTTATTTATTTATATGTATGTATGTATGTATTTGTGTAATATAACTGCCTTCTTCATTTATTTTTTATTTACTTATATGTTGATCTAAAACCCTGCCTAAACAGTTAAGAAATAGTTATGTATCTATACACATTCAGTCTGGTCAAATGAAGACTAGAATTTTAGCTCTTTGATATGTCTCCTTCAATCTCGAGTACTTCTCATTTGATTTTCATTTTGGTAATCTTATTTTTGCGCACTTGATTTGTAAAAGAGATCTTCTTCCATCTAGGGTTTTGTTCTACATTGGGTTATGGCTGTGGATTGCTCTAAATGGCTTTTATGTACTTGATTAGTTGAAATCTGTATCTTGGCATCTACATATAAATCAAGTTCTGAAATTTATATAGGTTTAGCTACATAGGGTAAACGTGCAGAAAAATATATAGAACTCATGACTCAAAAATAGAGAGGAGTTTTTAATTTATTTGTGTAATTTCTTTTAAAGTATTGTGTTTTGTATTTCTTGGGAAATTTCTGCAAGTAACTTATGGATTAAAATCATATGTTGCAGTTTGGCTAGACAAGGTGATTTGATCGTGATTCATCTCTAATATTTTCTACATTTCAGTTGTGTGAAATGTTGTCTTCCTTTTTTTTGGCAGGAATGTAACTTATATGAACTCGGGAAAAATTGGGAAACTTTTTTCCAAAGTTAAAGAAGTTCGAAATTGATGCTTCGAAGTGTTGTGTATCAATCATATTTGTACCCCTTTTTTTTTTTGTTACATTTATTCTTTTCTTAGTATTTTAAATTTGAGATGATGATAGAGTATATGAATTTGGTTGTGATTTTTGTAATTTCAATTTTGATGTGTTTGGTTGAATGTATATATTTTTTGAAACAGGGTTTGAATATATTTTGGAGAATTCTAACTAGTAGCAAATAAAATATTATTGCTGAATGGTTAAAATTTCATTAGGTCATTCCTGCAAAACAAAACAAAACAAAACAAAACAAAACAAAAAAAGAAGAAAAATGATTTTAGTGAAAAACGCCGCTATAGGGTATGTATGACGTCATCTCGCCGAAAGGAATCACCGCCGGTGACTGTAGCATGACGTTTTTAAAACGTCGCAATAAGGTCTACAACGGCGTTTTTTAAACGTCGCAAACATTTAATGACGGCCGTATCTTCGACGTATAATAAAAACGTCATTAAAAGTTTTAGCGGCGTTTTTCACATATTTAGCGGCGTTTTAAAAACGCCATTGAAAATTGTATTTCTTGTAGTGACATCAGTCTGACTGCATATTGTATAATGTATCTGTTGGGGTCATAAATTTGTAATTATTATTATTATTATTATTATTATTGATAAATTACAAGACACGTGATACTCTTCTACTCATTTAAATGTTATGAGAAGTTATGAATTATTAAATATATGTGAAAAGATGATGGAGAATGTGTAGGATTATGGAGCATAATGTGAAAGAATATGGAAGGCAAAGTGGAGAATATAGAACATAAATTAGAGGTCAAAGGAAGTTATGAAGAGATAGAGGGATATGTGGTATTATGAGAATGAAGATGGAAGAATGGATAGTTTTATGTGGTTATTGGGTAGTTATTACTGAAAGTAGTTTTTTCCTACAAATATTTTCCCTATAAATAGTCATTCATGATTACATGGTAAAGGATCTAGACTCAGATCTAGAAATCAGTTTATTTACTTTATATTTCTTTCCAGTTTTATATTTTCAGCTCTTTACATTTCTAGCATTTTAATTCATGTATTGCTCTTTTTTCTCAAGAGTAGTTTCAAGTAGTCGTTGTTGTAAACCTTTTCAAGGCTGGGTCATTTCATTGTAAGTTTCTATTTACTTAATGAAGTTCAGTTTCTGAATTATTTTGTATTCGTTATTTCTTATAAATTTCTCTTCAAACAAACCACCAATAAAAGTTTTCTTCATTGAGACTTAAAGAATTTCAACATAATTGTCTGATAATTAGTTAGCAATTAAAATTCTGTAAGGACTGATTGATTCTTACTGACACATTTAAAATTACATAATTAACCCTCGAAAGCCAACAATATCTAATTCTTGAGTTTGACTCAAAAAAATGAAAATTCATTTAATTATTAGCTGGATGAATTTAAAAGTTCAGGTCCAATCCAACTTCATGTGAGAATGGTTTCAAAATATTTCTCTTAATTAATGATTTTTGCTTTCCATATTTGAGATGCTAAACAAGAAATGATTCATGTGGAGGACTAAGAAGTATCCCATAATAACCAAATAAAGGCCCGTTTGATAGAGCTGTGAGAAAGTAATTATAACTTATAACTTAACAGCTTATAGTTTATAGCTGTGAACATAAGTTGATTTTTGACTTATAAATTAAGCTTCTCCTCTCCCACTTAAAGAATAAGTTGATTTTTGACTTACAAAAAGTTATAAGCTGTATTGTTAAGCTGAACTAAACACATCAAAATAGCTTAAATTAAGGTAAAAGCTGAAATAAACCCTACTAAATAGGGCCAAAATCTATTTTGGGAAATGCTCCGGTATATATCCTAAAAGATACAAGCGCCTCTTTTGGTAATTAGATTTAAAGTAATTTTATTATTATTTTTTTGGTGTAAATTATCAATAAGTCCTAATAGTTAGACTTAATTCCCATCAAACCCTATTAAAAATAAGTCTTAGTAAAATTGTCGTTAAAAATAATTTTTTTGTGACAATTTTTTATATATGTTGCTAAAAAAAATTTACAATTAGGGACTTTTTTTTGTCATGATTTTGATAATTTTCACTAAAACTTACAATTAGTAACTTTTTTTATGACAATTTTTTTTCATAGGACTTATTAAATAATAAGTCTACTTATTAAGATCTACATGTAAGCACTCTTTTTTTTTTTTGACATTTTAAAATCATATTCAGTGTGTTTGGTTTGAGTTTTCTGGATTAAATTTTTTGAAAATTAAATTTTTTGGTTTTCGTATTCTTTTATTTTTAGTGAATATTTTTTAAATTTTAAACATTTTTTTTTTACTTTTTTAGATACAACTTAGTTAGATGTATCTAAAAAGTAAAAAATTTGTGAAAAAATACTTTAAAAAATTAATAAATACATAGAAATATAAAAAATGTACTGAATTCTTATATTTTTTTTTGTATTTTTGGCATTTAGTGAATTTTTAAAAGATTTTTTTTACAATTTTTTTACTTTTTAGGTGTATTTATGTTAGGTGTGTCTAAAAAGTAAAAAAATTGCTTAAAATATTAAAAAAATTCAGTAAAAACAAAAAAACACGAAAAATAAGAGAGTAGAATTTTTTGAAAAGTGTTTTCTAAAAAATGAAAATAAGCAAGCTGATTATCTCTCTATTTTTTACACATTTTTTTAAAAAAAATGTCAAAAAATAAACTTTTTAACATACTTTTTAAAATAGGCCATATTGTATGTATTCTGTTACAATTTTTTTTAGGTTAATATTATGAATTTTTGTAGCAAATGTTAAGTAGTATTTTATGTTTGATTAACGAGTGTCTTAAGAGTATTGATTAACAATATTTAAATTAATTATACATTATATGTTACGCACACTCCCATACATCATGTATAAACATGTCAAACTTATTATCAATTGCCCTAAGAACACTATTAACAAAACTCAGGTACATAACTCTATCATAAATTATGATAAATCAAGAAGACATTTATTGCAATAATTAATAATATTTATTAAAAAAATATGTAATAATATACATGATTCCTCTCTTTTCCCCAAAATACACATGAAACAATATATATATATATATATATATAAGAAATTATAAATTTAAGGCAGATGAGATAATGGTGATGCATTGCAAATGGACTTTTGGATCGCTAACGGTCAAGGAAATAGAAGGTTGTCTAACATCTCTGTTCATGTCCCTGGCTCATTTGGGATTTGCTTTTTCAAGTAGTTTTTTTTTTTTTTTTTTTTTTCCCCATTTTTAGACCAAAATGCATTTAAATTTTAAAAAAATAATTTTTTAAATTTTATTCGATTAGACGACTTATATAAGTTTTAAAAAAAATTAAAAGAAAAGTCCACTAAAGGCAAATAAAAAATAAAAAATAATAATTTTTTTGACTTTTTTTTTTTTAGTTTTTAGTAAACATTTTACATTTTATTATTATATATATTTTTTTACTTTTTAGACTCGTCTACACTAGGCGGATTATAAAAGTAATAAAAAAAATTGATACAAATTTGGAAAAAAAACTCACTAAAAATAAAAACAAAAAAATTGACTTTTTTTTTTTTTATCAACATGTCAAACGCATATGCATAAACAACGATTTTGGTAAGATCAAAGTAAAATTAGAATCACAATTTCTGATCATATTGTGTGGTAAATAATATTTTGAGAAATTCACCTCGTTTTTATATTAAGTTTTATTTATTACTAACCAATTGTTAAATTCCTTCCTAATAGGATTTAACGCCTAGAATTGATTGATTTAGTAATAATATATACACAAACTTTTTATGCATGAGATTGTGTCTCACAATGGGAAGTGTGAGAGTATGTGTGACTAAAAGATATGTGAATATCAATTTTCTCAAATTGAAGACTAATGAATTCGATATTATTATATCACAACTCATCACCACTTATACTATTAGATCACAACTCATCACCAAATCATCATTTAATTATTGTTTAGTACTCAATTTTTAAGTAAGATGTATGGTCATAAGCTTATGCTCCATGTGTTGGTGGGGGATTTATTGAAATGGACACTAAAATTCATACCATCGACTAAAAATAGTAAATAATAAGTTATACATGGGAAATTGGAGTGCTAAACTAATTATAAATTAGTAAATTTTTTATAATTAATTGTACCAAGCACGTTGTCCAACCCAGCCCAACTGGGTTTGTAAGGTCCATCATGACTTCCATTCTAATAATTTAAACAGAAATATTTTTTCCTCCTAAATTCCCCCCCCGAATAGCCCGAAATGAGAGAGAGAAGAGAGGGGAAGAGGAGGAGCTCCGCCCGCCGTCGCCTCCGCCCGATCGTCGCCCGCCGTCGCCTCTGCCTCTGCCTCGCAGCCCCCGTCTCTGCCTCTGCCTCCGCCTCCGCCCCCTGCCTCTGCCTCCGCCTCCAGCCCGATTTTGATGGCCCCTCCAGTCCAGTTCTTCTTCTTCCTCCTTCTTCCTTCTCTTATTCTGATTTTCTTCTTCTGAAAAAAAAATAATCAAAAACGACGAAAACGACGTCGTTTTTGAATTTGGGAGGCTCAAATTCGAGCTACCAATCACTTCT
>NW_021034494.1:49806-86328 GCF_004153795.1 Camellia sinensis
CCTCGTAAAGCACCGCCAACACCACCCGACAAGAGAGAAGTATCACATGAGAAACTAAAAACAAAAAAACGAATAGTGAAAGTGAAAAGTATAGCATAGTTTAGAACACAAAAATGAATTGAAAGTGAAAAGTACAATGCACAAAAGTCAAACACAAGGGAAGTACCACCACCTATCTGTTCTTCAAATATTATTTGAAGGACAATGGGGCTGTAGCAGAGGAAGATGGAAGCTGGGTCATTGTTTGATAGGGGTATATGTTTGATTTGTGAATAAGGGAATAGAAATAAATTAAATAATTCCAAAACAAAAATTATAATGAGATTATTTTGGGTTATGGAGAGAGGTGGAATAACCAATTCTGGAATAATATTTTTGTCGTATAATTTTTAATATGTTTTCTTTGAAATAACTTATTTCAAAATTAAAATTTTAAAATAACTTATTCTGCTTAATTCTATCTGCAAATGAAACGTAAAAACATTTATACTATATTTAAGATAGTATATAACATGATATACGAGATTAATGTAACTAATATCATGGCCTATTTTCAAGAGGGGTGAAATTGCTAATCTAACCATTTTAAGGATTAGTAATTCTAACATACTAACAATCTCAACTCTTTTTCCCACCCCAATCAAAAGTGTCATGAAAATTTATTATTATTTTTTTAAATGTGAATCTTATGTGGCATTCACAACGTTGCCCCAAAAAAATGTGTTTTTTTTTTGTTGGGCACCTCTTTCTTTATACTTTAGAAGAACTTTTTAATGTTCTTATTTGGATTTATTCAATTGATGAGGGAAAAAAAACACTAGTTCCAAACAAATTTTCCCGAGAAGAAAAAATTGATAAAGATCAATATTGACCACAGAAAAAATAAAACAAAGACTAACAACAAAGGCCAAACCTTTACTTTGACCCAAATATCCTCCACCAAAAGGACAAAATATGCATCAAAATATCAAAAGCTTAACAGATAACAAAACTAAACTATCACAATAGTAATTCACATATTTTTTAAAATTTTTTATTTTATATAGGTGAAGGGGCCAAACCCCTTTCACTACTATCACTGTTGGTGTGGCTGTGATACCTGCAAAGCACTTTGCACTTGACCACATTGCCATAGACATAGAAACCCGGGGTGACCATGATCCGAACCATGGATGGGACCAATTTCCGAGCCTTGTCTCCACCCATGTCTTCCATGTAAACCGAATCGAACCCCACACCTTTGTCGACTCTAAAAACGGACAGGCTGGGGTGCACCGAGTTAGCCAGGAGGTGAAGCAACCACACGCTCTTCGACGCACCAAAAAAAGCCTGTAAGAGCGGCTCGGGCCACGCTCGGTTCCACCCGAGCATGGCCACGATCTCACTCATTTTCCGATCACAAAATTTACTAAACTCCTCGCTAAAATGTCTCGTCCCCTTGGTCAGAACCTCATCCCATGTCAAACCCTCTAGCCGACCAAACGCTGTGAAATTTGACTCGCAGCGTCGAATCGGATTCAGGATTTGACTCGGGGAACTTTTTTGAAACCCGGTCGACTCGAAGTCTTCGAAGAAGGCTTGGTTGAGCAAAGCTTCGAGGTAGAAAATCAGAGCTCTAGGGTTTTTTGAGAGAGAGAACTTGATGTCGTAAGGTTGTAGAAGCAAGGAGATTCGATCGTAGACCTTGGCTCCCATTTGACGGAGTTGAAGAGTGAGCGAACGACTCAGGAATCGAACGCTTGATCGAGATTCGGAGACGGAGATCAAGAAGTGTTCGATCACCTTGTCGTGATCGCCGATTGTTAGACTCTGATTGTGCTTCGATCGGTATGGCGATTTGTTGTTGGTGCAGATTTCGAGTCCAGATTTCAAATTACGGCAGTAGATTTCGAGCTTGTTTAGCTTCTTCTCGAGTTCGGCCATGGAGTATTTCAGCCTCGAAGCTTCTAGAATCGCTTCGTCTCGCTTTCTCGTCGCTTGAATCAACTTATGCGAAAGCTCCGCCACCGCAATCTTCCACTGCTCCTCCTTTCCCCCCTCCGCCGCCGCCGGCGTCCTAGGGCTCTTCTTCGTCAGAGAAGAGAGAATCGATTTGAAAATTCCGTTAGGGCTAGCACTCGAGTTCCTGCTAACGCCGCTGCTGTCCACGGGAACCACGGAGATCTTCTCACGGTTGCTCGGACGGCACTTGTTGCAGGAGACTCCGCGGTCATCCACGGCGTCGCCGCCGCCGGATTCCGGCCGCCGCTTCGTTTTGGCTCTGTTCTGAGAATGGTGGAGCGGAGTTGGGTGGTGCTTTGAGGACTCTGACTCTGTTTTCTCATCAGTACAGCTACCGTTTGGGGTTGTTCTAACATCTTCGAATTCCTCGTCTTCGTTTCCTTCTCTATCGCATTCTTGAATCTGCAAACATAAAAACATATAATCAAACAGTACTACACACAAACAGAGATATAGCATAAAGAGATATGTATATGTACATGTACATGTATTTATGCAATCCAACTCCACTATTTATTCCCATAATTACCCAATTTCATTAATTCCAACTCAATTTCATGATTTCATAACCTTCCAAATTAATCATACAAATTAATTCATAACAACAAATTAGGGCTTTTCTCTCCCTTTTCTCAACATTGACCCAAAAGCTCAAATATCAACAACAAACATCAATAACCACATTTTAAGACCCATAATACATAAATATGGGTCAAAAGAACAAAACCCCCCATTTATACATTTTGAAACCCTAACATCCAAAATTACCCAACTCAAACATTAAATCAAAATGACTATAGTTCATGTCAAAAATCATAAAAATGAGTAGTTATCCCTACCTCAAAAGATGAGACCAAATGGAGATGATGAAGAATTTCCAAAGTGCTTTAAACTTCAAGATTTTCGGATCAAAATAAAGAGCAAGCCAAACCCCACACTTTTTACAAAGGGACAAGGGTGAAAGATCACTCAAACTAGATCAAATCTTAGAGAGAAGTTGAAAACTAGAGAGAGGAGCTCTCAAATGGAGGTTTTGAAAAGTTAGAGAGAGAAAGAGTAAAACAAAAGAGATCCTAAAAGTCACTTTTCGGACTGATATAAAAGTCACCCCACTTGAGCGTGGAACTCCCCGCTCGAGCGTCAGACACAGACTCACGCTCGAGTGTCAAAAGCGCCGCTCGAGCGCCGAATGCACACCTCCAGAAGTTTTACAGTCGATGGTCCTCGTTCGAGCATGAAAGTGGACGCTCGAGTGTCCAATGACCTGCAAACAAAATATTGAGAGATGAAAAATCACGCTCGAGCGTCAAAACGCCCGCTCAAGCAGAGAAGCAACAACAAGGGCCTACTCGAGCGTCAAAAGCCCCGCTCGAGCGTGAAGGCCAAAATCTGGGCATCAACTTTTGGTTTCTAAACACAAACAACCTATTCTAAACCTGCCCAACACAACCCAAGACTCAAATATAAAGAGTAAAGGATAGAAACGAGAATAAGACAACGACTAATATCCACAGAACCGAGTCCGGAATACAATAAACAAAGAAGGGAAAACCGGGATCGTTATATTAATTCACAGAATCAAAGCCCAAAACCAAATCAATTTTTCAAAACTAAGCTTGAAATTTTGTATATACAACATATAAGCAATGATATAAGATATTGTCTTTCAAAACATGAGTAATTTGGGATTGTAAGTGCAAAACTATGGTGAGCTCTCAACATTTAACAAAGATGACCTCTTGCATGTATGGATTGATTGTAAATTAAACTCAAAATTCATGAATTAATCTTTCATTCTACATTCTTACTTTAATTCCCATGCTTAATCTTCTAATTCTCTTGAATTCTTGCACTAAGTAATTCAAATTCATGTTTGAGGAGTTGAATTTCCTACCTTAAGCCTTGAGCTAGCAAGTGTTGGAGCCAAACTTCCCTCCAAGGTTGAGTAATTCTTGATTTTCCCTCTAAATTTCCTACAATTCACTTTAATTGTTGAAGTTCCTCTCCCAACTCTTACACTCTCTCATTTCTCATGTTTGAGTCAAAAGATGAGGAAATGAAAATGTATATAATAGCCTTGAGTCTACAATTTGCCTTATATAGGGTAAAGGTGCAATTATTTATTGATTAAACTAATCAAGTAGACATTAAATTATTTTAATTTAATCGTTTCGATTCGAAATTCAATTAAACCTACCATAAAATTCTAAAAATTCAAATTAATACATAAATCAAGTCAATTTCTGAATCGGGTACTGATAAGGCCTTCAACGAAATCGAAACAAAAACATGAATAGACCTTCCTATGTTAAATAGATATAAACACAAATAAGGCAACATATGATGCAAAATTTCACTTTAATTACTCATTGGGCATAATTAAGTATGGATTAATGTTAATCATGGGTCGGGGTTGTTACACGGCCGGCCTTGCCCTATTTTTGTGAAAAGCCCTATTTTTGTGCTCTGAACTGAAAATAGTGCAGACACAGTTATTCTGAACTCTATTTGTTCCTTCTACTCTTCTCTGTCATGGAAAGCCTCAAGAGAAGAACGAAGTCATTTCCAAAACCATCAATGAGCAAATTTATTGCTTGATGAGTTAGGACATGATTTTGGACAAAAATTAATGAATGCAATGAACCAATAACCACCCCTTCCTCCTATCACGGAGTAAACTCAAAGAGGGAGGTAGAAACGCTTCAAGGCTCATCGAAACATCATGAATTGATTTAAAACGACCCTTGACACAATAGACTCGGCATAACATCCGGTCGAATCAAGCAATATGACTCATTTTCTTTAGGTGGGTTGGTTCATTTTAACAATTTTTAAACCTTTCCATTCTTTAGTCCATTTGTCCAAGATAACGATTAAGCCCTCTAAAGATTATGTCCACTAAATGAGAAGCATGTCAAGCGGGAAGTGATTCTCAACATGAAAGATAGACCATGTCGTTGGCAATGAACCTCCGTAGAGATTAAGCCATTAAATATAGATCTTTAGCTCATGTTTTGAACAACCATCAACTGGTTGAAACAACTCTCAAATAAAAGAAATGAATGGTAAGTTGATTATTAAAATGAGGCTCTTAACATGGAAATTACAAAAAGAAAGGCCAAGAACAACATACAACAAGCTATATATGCGAACTTATGAGATAACAAGCAAACTAATACTAATTAAATAAATTAGGACAGCTCTAAAACAGCCTTTAATAAGTGAAAAAAATAGTGGCTCAAAGTGCATGAAAATAGCTCAAAAAAAGCTAAACTACAAGCAAAGAAAATAAGGCTAGTGTACGAGCACGAAATAATCTTCTCGTATAATCCTGTTGATCAAGTTTGCACTCCTCCAAACATCTTCACTTTGCCACCTGAAAATACAAACGTGAGCTAACCGGCGGGTGTGTGCCCGAAACCCCTCCAATGCCTAAGTCAACAACTAGACAATAGACAATAAGCTCTTTGTATTCTAGAATAAGAATTGAGATACCTGTACATAGGTCCTGCTATGAGCTTTTATAGACTCTGTCTGGCACAATCCTAGTAGGATTCTAACTCTCCTTATAAGAGTCCTCATAGGAATCACACACCCTACTCACTACCAACCAAGTGAGATGGTTTTGCACAATCCTAGTAAGACTCTACTCTCCTTAGCAGAGTCCTCCTAGGAGTCACATTCCTACTTAATGAAGAATGTCTATCATAATAACACTCTGCCTTCCACCAACCAAGCAAGATGGTTACCTCCTTTGTTTAAGTTGCTGCAACCTAACCGAGCTAGATTACCTCGGTCATATACTCAATTAAGTAATGAAGTAGATGGCATTCGGCCGAGCTAGACCAAGCCCGGCCTCCCTTCTCACCAACACCCTGGCTAACCACCAGGCCCACTTGTTTAGGTAGCTCGGTCCAAAGTACCTCTGCCCAGCTTGGAGTTCATACAACATGGGACCGAGCTACTCGAAGCCCATACCTTGGCCCATAGTTCGGCCCAAACCCGAAATATGAGATGTTTTCTTGGCCTAAGACTGAGCTACACCAGCCCTTATCTCGGTCCATTGCGCAACCCAACTTCCAAAGAAGACTTTTCCTAGTTCGGCCCAATTTGTTTACAAATTACCCTCTTAGCTAGTAAGCAAGAACAAGGAGGGGTGGCTAACCCCTCCACCTTTGAAACCTCAAAGCATGATTTTTAGCCACTTTTAAACTCTGAAAATCAATTTGAAAGGTCAAAGAAAAGAATGTAGAGACAAGGGTTGAGCTATCAAGTAAGGTGTAAAAGAGGGTGTCAACCCTCTTTACCCTTTGGTAGCTATTCAAACCCAAGTTTCAACACTTGAACTAGGATCAAAGCAATACAAAGACACAAGAAATGGATAGAAAATGAAAGCAAAAGCAAAAGTTACAAGCTTATACCTCTCAAATGGAGTGAGCTTTGGTTGTTGATCAAACTCAATCCTAACACACTCTCAAGCTTGAGTTGTACTCCTCAAGGTTCAACCAAGGTTCCAAGGTTAAGGTTTGAGGGTGTGTAGAGAGTATAGAGATGGCTTAAGGGTAGTAAACTTGCTCAAATATGACTTGTACAAGAAGAAGGAGCTCTCAATATGTGTATATGGTCTTTTGAAATTGTTCAACCCTTAAAACAGAGGTATAACCTCGTTTTATAGAATTTGAGCAAAACAATTCGGAAAATCTCCAAAAATGGACAGCTGGCGAGCTCCCGCCCAGAATAGTGTCTATTGCCATCGAGGCATGGCCGGGCCCAAAAGTGTTCCCTTGTTTCTCTATTTTAAGCTCAGTATAGGGCAACACAAGGTTCAAAAATAAAATTCAAGGGTTCAATCAGTGTAGATATGAAAGGTTTGCAATTGTCTTAAGCGCTCGACCTTAGTTAAGAAGGTGAATCATGCACAATACTATTTTTTTTATCGAGTGTAGAGGACAAAGCGCATAAGTCTTACGGGAGGTCAAAAATGAGGTTTTTACAATTGCCCCTCTTTGACAGAACTCGAAGTCATGAACTGACGTGAGTGAATGTCAAAGTCCGAAGACAACCCATTTTGACAAGGCCGTAAGACTTGGGCAAACAAACAAAATGCAGATGCAGTTGGTTGAACCCGAGGGTTGCCTACGTATCCCGTTGCAAGGAATCAAACTAGTGTAGTTCAGGAGCAAGATGCAAAAGATACACAATGTGACGAAACAATGTAAATGATATACAATGTAATGAAATAATCAAACCACAAGCAGCACTTACCACACAAATACCATAAAGGGATGGAGTTGCAAAATCAAACTACGTTTTATATAGAAAAAAAGTGGGCACAGCCATACGACGCCTAATACAAGCTAAGTGCCTACATCTTCAATATTGGCCTTAGCGCAACATGGATGCTTACACATAATAGAACCATGTTTCAAAGTGAAAGGGGTGCGAGCACATGCAAAACTATGTTTTTTGTAGAAAAAGAAAGAGTACAAGTAATTGGGTGATATGACATAAGTGAGGAATGATCTGCCGGGAAAAGATAATGATCCTAAATGCCAAATGCAACAAAACAAGGTACGATGTAATGGATGCAGTGAATAACGCGTAGGTTAGACCACATTTTACCTAAAAAAGGCATGGACACCAAACAAACCACGTCTAACACAGAAAAGGTGTTGACACCCTCATATTGGCCTCAGCGCAACATGGGTACTTACACATGACAGAACCACGTTTCAACGAGGGAAAGATATGAGCACATGCCAAACTAAGCTTAACATGGAAAGGGTGGTGGTGATAAAATGGATAATGCAGCAGATGCATGCAGTAAATTCTATATGCAATGCGATAGATGTAATAGATAATAAAATGCGATGTAGTATCTAGGAAGTGAAAGTACCTTACAGGGGCCATTGGCGATGACTCACCTTATGTTCCTGTGGATATTCTTCTTCTTCTTGGTTGCCTTTCCAAACCACTGCTACTACTTTTCTCTCTAGCTATGTTCGTAACTTTATCTATTCTCCAACAGGATGACAAACTAGGTTGGTTCAGTATCCAGAATTGAGGTGCATACAAGCTACCTCAACCTATGGGGCTGCCATACAAATTTCAAGTCGAGGATATACCCCTGGGTATTTAAACGAGACTTCAGTCTCGAAAATCTCAAACCTTTGTATTCTAGGCCTTAGCCATTCAACCTCTAATTTCTACCATCTCAATTGATCTCCTAGGAACTTATTACAAAAAAAGTCAGGTGGCTATACCAGATAGCCTGAAATCGTTCGGGCACGACAAACACCAAAGAAATTGTACCTATAGAGGATTTAAGGTCTCATAGACCCAGTGAGTGCACAAGACAGTGCGAGTGAAATGCACAAGACAATGCGATGTAGATGAATGAATGCACAAAATAGTGTGAAGCTAAGAGAATGCACAAGACAGTGCGACATAGGTGCACAAGACAATGCGATGCTGGGGTGTATAGAACAGTGTGAGTGAGGGTGAATGAATGCACAAAACAGTGCTATGCAGGGTGAATTCACAAGACAGTACGATGTGGGTGCACAAGATAGTGAGACGCAAGGTGAAATTCACAAGAAGTATGAGTGAGGTGCACAAGACAGTGCGATGTAGGGTGAATGCACAAAATAGTGCGGTGCGGATGCATAAGACAGTGTAATACAAGGTGAATACACAAAACAGTGCGATGTAAGGTGCACAAATAGTGCGATATAAGGTGAATGCACAAGATAGTGCGATACCGAATGCGATACAGGATGCACAAAACAGCGTGATACAAAGTGAACACGATACAGGGTGCACAAAACAGTGCTATACAAGGTAGAATGCACAAAACAGTGCGATACAAGGTGAAATGCAAAAAATAGTGTGATGGAAGGTGCACAAGACAGTGCGATGCAGAGTGAATGCACAAAACAATGCTATATAGGTGCTTAAAATAGTGCGATGCAATTTGCACAGGACAATGCGATATGGGTGCACAAGACAGTGCGATGCAAGGTGAATTCACAAAACAATGCGATACAAGGTTAATGCACAAAATAGTGCGAGCAAGGTGCACAAAATAGTGCAATACAAAGTGCACAAGACAGTGTAAATGAGGATGTAATATATGATGCATGCACAAAACAGTGCTATACAGTTGTACAAAACAGTGCTATGTAAGATGCAATAAATGTAATTGAAAAACTCTAGGGAAGGTAACTTAACGAAACTCTGTTAAGTACAGAACAAAGTCAAGAGCAAGAGAAACCAATCACGCAGTTCAAAATGACCAGAGTGTATGAGCATGAATGCATAATCCAAAGCACATGTATTAAACAGAAGGAAGATGACAATCCTAAGAAAGTTTTGAAATGGTTGGAGACAACTTTCGAAAACTGAATCATATAAGAATCATCATTGGGGTAAACCCACCCTAATCTAGGGAAAAGTGCCCAATAATTGGCTCTGAGCAAATTGAGAGAAATGTTGGGTTCATGCCCCTTATTCAAATGATGACCCGATCGAATGCACTGAAAATTGCCCTTAGTGTCCAGTCACTAGCCACTAGTTGGGTTTATGCCCCTTGTTCGATGGATGGCTCGATCAGATTCACTGAAAAATTGCCCCTAGTGTCCAATCATTGGCCACTAGTTGGGTTCATGCCCCTTGTTCAGATGTACTGAAAATTGCCCCTAGTGTCCAGTCATTGGCAACATTATGCAGGCACGTGTAATGGGGATTATCAGATCCTGGAACAGTTGCCAACCAATCGAACTTATGCTTCTTTTCTGTTCCAGCATGTTAAGAACTTACTCCACTCCCCTCCGAAGCAGTGATAGATTCCTTATATACACTTTGCAATGATCATGAACGCGAGGCCCCTTGTATGGGCACTCTCAGCTCGTTTATGAATTTCACACATGGACTTGTTTTTGAGTTTGGAGCGAACGCTCGTGTATGGAATTTTGGTGATGCCACTCTATTGAACTTTGAGTGACAGACGCGCTATGGTGACTTGATGAAAAGCGCTTTTGAGTGATAGACATGTTATAGTGAGTCAATAAAGAGCGCAGACTGAGACAAACTCCAAGCACGACACAACAAAATTCATAACTGACCCAAAAGCAGAAAAAGACTCAAGGTAACTGATCATTCATAGTGTCCCTAGTATTACTTATGTTCTCTTTAGAAATTAATTTCGCAAAACCCAAGGTTCGATTCCTTTTTTGCTTAAGATAATGATTCTACTAATAAGTGATTCTACTAATAAGTTCAAGTATTGACGATTTCTCCACTTATTGATTCAAGTTAGTTCTTTTTTACCCAACAAAAGTATGTGATATGCATAGCAGTCGGTGTAGCTCATGGATTGATGCGAAGTTGACAATGTGAATTGGGCAAGAAGATTAGGTTGAGATGAATAAGATAGATATGGTTGAGACCGAACTTCAGGATGAAGTTGCCTATGTATCCCAAGAATGGGAATCAGGTCAGCGTAGTTTATGGCTGAGGTTCACTCGGGTATTGACACTCTTCTTTTGTGCTTTAACTTTTGCCAAAGTCGCCCCTTCGGGGTTTTCAACCTTGCGAGCTATATTTTTTTGATTTTCCATTTTTCATGCTCTAACTTTTGCCTAGGTCTCCCTTTCAGGTTTTTGGCCTAGCAAGCCTCTCAAGGATAGCGTTACAACACTTGTGGTGAATTTGATCAATAGTCATCCTTGCCCTAACACTAGAACTGGTTTCGCCTTGATTTGAGCTTGGTTCTCTATTCTTTTATGCATGCCTTCTTCCTTGTTTTTCGCTCCATTTTCAGAGTTGGTTCTTCTCGCAATGTGGTACCTTCTTGCATTGGTTTCTCCAAATTTAGACAAAATTTCCCTTCCTCACAGTTGATTGGATTTTATTCCAATGGATGCGCCTGGCTTGATGATTGACTTCTTTTCCTTTTTTTCCCCCCCTTTATTTTAGGTTTCTTTTATCATTTTCTTTTTGAAATAATGAAAACACCAGGGGAGCAATTCTATGATTTGTGAGATCTGAAAGCTGCCTTATACTTGTAGGTCTGAAAGTCGCCTCGTGCTTGCCAAAATAATCGCCTAATGGCAGAGAGAATCCCCAGGACAATGTAGAATACCACGCACAATTCTGAACCTATCTTTGCAAGTTTTGCAAAAGAAATAGCTTAAAACTTTTGAAATCATGAATGACTTTGTGCCGATAAGTCAGAATTCACTCAAATCATTCGAGGGAACCTTCTCAACACTCGAGCTTATTAACAGAATCTCATTCAAAAAAATAGATTCAAAGCCTTTTTCTATTTGTAAAAGGTCACACATGCATCACTATAGGCATAATAAAATGATCAGAAACTTGACTCCCACTTTCTTATAAAGATGAAGACCTGAGGGTACACGAGAGCGACTTAAAGGAAAAAAAACTCAACTGACACAACAACGCAAGAAAAGACAAAGAAAATAAAACTCACAACAACTATTTGCAGGACACAACTCAAAACAAAATAAGCATTTTTAAGACAAAAAGGGTTTGCCTTCTCTAAGTCCATATGCAGAATTTCAAAAACAACTTCAAGTAGCCCACGGGAAGGTCTAGACCTGCCTTCAATTCAGCAATACTAACATCCACACCCAGCAGGATTGATTTTGGACTTTTAAACTGAGTTTCACAGACTAAGCTTCACAATTACGTGGTCCCCACACATCTTCTTGACTGAAGCAATTGTTTTTCACACCATGTCCCTAGTTTAGAAGGTCCTTCCTAAATGCTTTCGATAATTCCCCTAGCTGAGACTAAGGTTCATCATTCCAACCACCAGTGCAAGCATCTGTAGAGAGCCCACTACTTCATCAAACTTGAACTCACCAAGATCGAGTAAACTTTCCATCTCTTCAAAGATTTTGTTCCTTTTGCTCAGATCGGGATCAGAAGATTCAGGAATGAATACAATGGGTTTGGGCTCATTGGTGGGTATGCTGTGTTGGCTAGGGTAATGGTTGGTTGTTGGTAAGCTGTGGGTGGGTTTTATGTTATGGCGTGGTAATCTATTATGGTCAGGGAGAGGGTTATTGACAGTTTTGGGATTTTCAAATGGAGTGAGACACAACTCAAAACAAAATAAGCATTTTTAAGACAAAAAGGGTTTTCCTTCTCCAAGTCCATATGCAGAATTTCAAAAACAACTTCAAGTAGCCCACGGGAAGGTCTAGACCTACTTTCAATTCAGCAATACTAGCATCCACACCCAGCAGGATTGATTTTGGACTTTTAAACTGAGTTTCACAGACTAAGCTTCACAATTACGTGGTCCCCACACATCTTCTTGACCGATGCAATTGTTTTTCACACCATGCCCCTAGTTTGGAAGGCCCTTCCTAAATGCTTTCGATAATTGCCCTAGTTGAGACTGAGGCTCATCATTCCAACCACCAGTGCAAGCATCTGTAAAGAGCCCACTACTTCATCAAGCTTGAACTCACCAAGATCGAGTAAACTTTCCATCTCTTCAAAGATTTTGTTCCTTTTGCTTAGATCGGGATCAGAAGATTCAGGAATGAACACAATGGGTCTGGGCTCATTGGTGGGTATGCTGTGTTGGCTAGAGTAATGGTTGGTTGTTGGTAAGCTGTGGGTGGGTTTTATGTTATGGCGTGGTAATCTATTACGGTCAGGGAGAGGGTTATTGACAGCTTTGGGATTTTCAAATGGAGTGATGACCTTATTGTCAATCAAGTCTTGAATTTCATGGCGAAGGCGAAAGCAACGGTCAGTATGATGACCGTACTGTTGATGGAATGTGCAATATTGGGTAGAGTCATGTTTAGGCAGGAGAGGATTAGGAAGAGGTTTGGGATTGAGCAGTTTGAGAAACCCTTTCTCCATCAGTAACTTCAATGCACAAGTTAGGCTCATATGGAGTTGGGTGAAGGTTCATTTTTGGGAGCAGGGAGCACTAGTTTTGAAAATATTAGCAAATGGGTTGGCGGGCGTTGGTCAGGTATTCATGGTCTTCGGATTGGAATTAGGATGGGTGTTTCTGGTAAAACATCCCTTTTCATTGTTTGCCCCCTAATTCAAAATGCTCTCATCCTGAGCAACAAAAGTGTCATCCACGGTCTTTGTAACAACTTCAAGCACTCGTTGCTTGTTCAACCCTTTGACCTTTAAAGTCTTAATAGCCCACCGAAGTTATGCATAGGGATCAATACTTGTCTCAGCCTTGTTCTTGCCACTTGTTTCAGCCTTGTCAAAGTGTCGGACGGCTATATCTGGGCAAGCTTGTTTGCTTTTGATTGGCCCATTCCACCTTTAGCTTGTCCCAAGATTGGAGAATCCTTTGATGGGGTTGAAACCCCAAAGGTTAAATCTACCACTGTTCCTTAAAGGTCTTTGTCATGACCCAAACCCACCCCTATAGGTTTAGTGTCGTAACCGGCCAGTAATCCTTGAATTACCAAAGGCCTCTTAATAGAATAATATATAATTAGGGGCTGCGGAAGCAAATATGTAAAATATACTTAGTCCATTGAGCTGTGAAGACATACATGGGACAGAAAATTTTAAACTTTTATAAGCTTATGAGTGACGTCAAAAGATACAGAATTTACTCATCACTTCATGTATATATTGACAAAAATTTTGTCTAAAAACCAAAAGAAACAAAGGCTAATACATTTACAAAAATAGCCACTAAACTTGATTCAATTTAGAACCTCCTTGGGAGGCGCAAAGGGTGGCTAACAAAACATAATTTTAGGCCATCAACTCTGGGCCTGGTCTCGCGCCTGATTACCTATATACATAATATAAATAGTGAGTTGGAGCCCAGTGAATAATAACAGAGTAAAGGGTTGAATGAATGTTACCCATACAGTTACAGAAAACAGAATTCAGTAGTTACCAGAAATGGATTCATAACCATGTTCAGAAATCAGAGTTCATAACAGAAACATATCCATAATCAGAATTTGTAGTTAATCATACGTAGTACATCCATTAGCACCAGCAGAAACAGTTGACCCATAGAGGGATGACCATACGTAGTACATCCATTAGCACCAGCAGAAACAGTTGACCTATAAAGGGATGACCATAAAGGCATACAGTTGACTCACGTGCACGGAGACAATACAGTTGGCTCATGAGATGTACAGTTGACCCATAAAGGGACGTATACAGAAGGATCCATAATAGTTAGCTCATGAGACGTACAGTTGACCCATAATTGGGACGTAACAGAATAGATAATAGATATCATTTGAAGCTAATGATGCCACGAGTACATTTCAAAAATTTGGACAATCATTCATTCATATAGAAAATAATATTTCAGAAGACAGATAATCTTATATCATTCAGAAAATACTTATAATTGAACATAATTTTACAAAGTGATTACTCATAATTAATAGATGGCTCCAAGGCGACAAACAGAATGGGCAAATCAGATGTCTTGTAGACTGTGACCTACACAGTTTCAGAACGAACATATACTGAATTACACACCCATAATTATTAACTAAATCCCCTCTTAGCTTGGTGTGTTTCTACTTCTTAACCATATTATTATGTCTTAAACATAGCCTAGGAATACCTAGAATGTAATAAGGATGCAAAAATGCATTTGAAAACACTTGGTCAAAATGCTGAAAACAAGGGTTCCCACTTGAGCGTAACTTCCTTCGCTTGAGCGGACATGAAAACATATGAGGGGCTGCTCGAGCACAACTTTTTCCATTCGAGTGGTCTACAAACTTTGAAAAAGTACTGGTTGCTTGATTTCTTCGCTCGAGGCTTGCTCGAGCGTGAGACTCAAGGCCTCACTCGAGCACAACTTTTGCCACTCGAACGGTCTGTAAAAACATGAAACTTTTAGGCGCTTGCATTTCACGCTTGAGCAGACCTCTGGTCGCTTGAGCTGAGATGCATAAACAAAGGTGACCGCTCGAGCGCAGGATCAGTCGCTCGAGCGGGGGGCCGAATTTTGGAATTTCCAGATTCATCTCCAAGCTTTCAAACTCAACTTCAAAGCTATAAAACTCATCATTTTGGCCGAAAAACTTGAGGAAACTAAAGGAAACACTTGGAAATGGTTAAAACATGATGAATTCAAAATCATTTCATCAAATCAAGGCCCAAAAGCTTGCCAATTGACCAAAATGAAACTCAAATTTTGGAAAACATAACATGCATGCGATGATTGGCTTTAAGGCGTCCAAAATATGATTATTTGGTATAACATGATATAAAACAAGATGATTTCTCAAAACAAAGGTGGAATGAACACATGCAATGACCAATTCTTTGAAATTTCAACTCAAATTATGATTAAAATGAACATGTAAGAACATGCGAGCATGGTATAATCAATATTTCTTCATTCTAGCTCAATACCCATGTTAATCCACTCAATCCTCTTGAATTCATGAATTAACCATCTCAAAAACAAGACTAAAGACTTGAATTCTCACCTTAGCCTCTCAATTTCCTAAGATTTAGAAGTAATCTTGAGCAATTCTTTAAATCCCCAAGCAATGACCTTTTCTACCTCAAGTTGATCTCAAGTTCTTAGCCTCACTTTCTCTCTCTCTCACGTTTTCCTCTTAGGTGGAAAGGTGGTTTTAGAGTCTTAAATAGGAGAGGGACACCCCCCTCTCCTTGTGTCTTGTATGCTAGTATAAATGGCTCATAATAGTAGCATGTTTGCTTAGCATGTTTTGGTTCCATTTCAGCAACTTTTTGGTGTTATTTTATCATGCTTCAACTCTGTTTTAAGCTGGTTTGACAGCATTTTGCATGCTTCACATACTTGTAGTGCAATCTTACATGCTAGCATAACATGCATCTTGTGTTTGGATCATCATTCTTGCATGTTTTGGCTCAACTTCAAGAAGCTTTTAGCCTTGTTTTACCATGCTTAAGCTCTAATTCATGTTGTTTTGGTCATACATTCCATGCTTTGTATAGCCATAGTGCATTCTAACTTGTTAGCTTTGAGTTTCCAAGTCACTAGCATGCATTGCTTGGACCATTTTCATGATTTAGCATCATTTCATATGTGATTTTAGTCCATGTAGTGTGGTCATACAATTGCACCTTTCATCCTTTTGATGCTTTGAAGATTTGGGGTTTTATGCCTTAAGAATGGGTCATTATGCATGCCATCACACCTAGGACTTTGGGCCACTATTTCAGTGTGTACTTGGTCCTATTTTGCCATGCCTTAACTCTGATTTTCATTGGTAAAGTCATGTCATGCTTGGTTTTGATAAGTGTAGTGCAATCCCCTTTGTTGGCCTTACTTGCATCATGCCTTATGCCTTTCATGTTGACTTGTTTTAGCTTTGGTCCATGCATGTTTTAGGCTCACTTTGGTATGCTTTAGGACTGTTTTGGTTTGCTTAGGTCATTTGCTTCATGTTTTGCATAGCCATGGTGTAAGTCCCTATGCTAGCTTCAAGCTTTGAGCTTTCTTGCATGCCATACTTGCATTGCTTGGTTGATTTGGCATCATTCCATGCATAATTTCAGAACTTATAGTGTGGTCATACAGTCGCATGTGTCGCTCTTCGAACACCTTTGAGAGTTGTGTTCTTATGTTTAATTGATAGGCCAATTGGCATGCATGTTTGCCTTGCATTTCATGTCATCATTTCATCATTTTGGAAACTAATTTGGGCATGATTGAGGTCTGTCTATTTTGGTTTAAGCCCATCTTTGCATGTTGTTGCATGCTTGTCCATCTTTGTATGTTGTTTCATGCTTGTTCCATTTCGCATGTTGTTGCATGCTTATTAGACTGCATGTTGTTGCATGCTTGTTCCATTTTGTTGTTATTGCATGCTTGGTACATTGCATGTTTGCATGTTTAAGTTACATTGCATTTTGCATGCTTGGTACATTGCATGTTTGCATGTTTGCATGTTTAGGTTGCATGACATTGTTGCATATTTGTTGCATTACATTTGGCATGCTTATGTTGCATTGTATAGCATCTCCATGTTGCATGCATTGCATTGTGTTTGGTTTGGGTGTTAAGCCAAACACGAGGAACGAGGGACGTTTCATACTTGAAGTGATGAAACGTGCCTCAATTCTCGGTCGCCGACATTTTTGATCAAACATGATAAAGTTTAAGGCACTTATATGTTTTTGTGCATTCATTGCATATTGATTTGTGCAACTTGGCCTCTTTGGCCATCATGCATCAAAATGCGTGATTGATGGCTTGAGAACCGAGCACTACACTCCTTTGAGCTTCAAACATGATAAGGGGTGTAGTTGCACAACATTTTCTTGCAAATACATTGCTATGCCTTTGTTTGTACTCTACTGCAGCAAAAGGAGCAGTTTGCAGGAAGAGATGGCCGATCGGCTATCTAGTGTGCCGATCGGCTAACAATATTTGGCCGATAGCATCAAAAGTGGTCGATGACCCTTATCCCTTGGCCAATGACCATACCATTTGGCCGATAACCTCTCAGCACGCCCATGAGATGGATCAAAAGTGTTTTGGAGATTTTGTACAGTTTTCAGAAGTCTAAAACAGTGCAAACACAGGCAACATGAGGCATGGCAACGGATTTTCGAGTGAAGCAGACCGAGCACGCATGCATCCCTCGTCACGAGGCCGTTTCAGTGCTTTTGATAACTTAGAATAGTTATTTGTTTCGATTCGGTTGTGTAACAATTAATTAGCTTATTAGTTAGTTAATTTTGGTTTGTAATTAATTAGCTTGTTAGTTAGTTAATTAGTTGGTTTGTAATTAATTAGCTTAGCGTAGCTTGTTAGTTGATTCATTCGGACCCTCCGTCGAGAGGGCACAATTTTGTAATAAGTGTGCGTGAGTGTGTGAATGTATTCCAACCCCACGTCTTTCTCCCTTTTACGTAACCGCTTACGATGGTTAGTTCTAGGTCATATTTTGATTAGCGTACTTATGATAGCATGTTTGCATACATTCATTCGTATTGCATGCACCGGGCTCGGCGCATCATACTAACCGCATTGTATTTCAATACATCAATTTGAATACGTGTTCAACAGCATATTATCAAGTTACATTTCATATGCCATCTTAGAATAGCCGAGCCTATTTTAATTGCATTTCTGCATGTGTTGCATTAGGCATCTTAACATAGCTAGGATCATGCATTGATTACTAACTAGTTGTTGTTTTGGCTCGGAGTACACTGTAAGTGTTTATGTTTTAGCATCCCTGCACGTGTGTTATTGATTGCCATGACAGCATGCTTGCCATGAGGCTATTTGCTTAAATGATATAACTGCCTAAATACCTGTAGGTGAAGGTTGGATTGCTTGAATTGGAACAATTCATTGAAATACGAGTTTTAAACCCACTTGAGGGTGGCAAATCATCATGCTTTCTAAGCCCACTTGAGGGTGGCAAATCCACGTCTTAGCCTACTTGCGAGTAGCACCTTCAAACCATTTTCAAACAAACATGAAATGTTTTGTTCCAACTTAGGTGATCTAGTCTATACTTGTATGTTGTGCGCATCACGTAGCAAACTAGCTAATAAACCGGAATAAGAACACATGTGTTTTCAAAAACAAAATATCATGCTTAGTAAAGGCCGATCTTTTTGATCGGGCGAGCGGGGGTGCTCATTGCATGACCTTCCCCTCTTATACCCAAGTTCCCGAGCCGAGGCAACTTTGGTGACGACGGACACGTGGCCTTAGGCACGAGTCAGGGTTTCCTAAATTTCCCAAAACAAAAACATTTAAGTGGCGACTCTGTATCTGGCAAAGCAATCCATGTTTGGCACTTCTTTATAAAAATCAGTTTTTCAAAACGATTTGCTGGATTTGGACTCTTTGGTGATTTATCAATCTTGCATTGCACTTTGCAAGATTCGATTAAGAACCGTGACATTGAGTCCAAACTGTAGTAGCTAATGAACAAAATGAATTTCACGCATTCGCGCGCGGAACCGGAGAGTTCTCGGGCACGTTTATAGCCTCTATTTAAAACCCAAATCACATAAAAAGCCAAAAAACCAAGAAAATCTGAGAAACCTTGATGATCCGAGAAACCTAGATGAGAAAATGAATGCATAACCAAAAATTGACTAAAACTCATTAACAATTGCAGAGATAGAGAGAGACCTCAAATCCATTAGGAAAGAAAAAGAGACTGCCATCTCATTTGAGCCATTCGTGGAAGAACTTATTCGAGGCCTGTAACAGGATTGATAAAAAAATTGTGAAATTATATACTTGTATGTAAATAATATCAGACACTAATATTATAAGGAGTAGGGTGAAGCACCAATAAATATTAAAATGTGATCTTATGGACTATTTAATTTTGTCTTCTTCTTCTTCTTCTTCTTTTTTTAATAAATCTAAAGGTCTCATTAAAGTGAAAATTACACAAAAAGGTAATCACTTACATGTTTGAGAATGGGGTGTCTCTATTTACACACCACATTTGGTCTCAAGGCAGACCACTACTCAATTCACATCTTTAATAATTTGAAAAAACACAATTTTTCTTAACGCATACCACAACATTCCATTTTTGCCCTTAGTCCCACACCACTTAGTACACACCTCAAATTAAAAAAAAAAACCCCTAATCTTTCCAACTTTCCAACCCTTACCAAATTCTAACCATATTCTTAACTACCATCATCACCGACGGCTTTCCAACTTTCCAACCCTTACCAAATTCTAACCATATTCTTAACTACCATCATCACCGACGGCTACCATCCCTTCTGTTACCACCCTCCTTCCCAACCATCTTCTTCATCTTCGTTTCTTTCTCCGACGACTCTCACCACCCATCCACTGTCCATCAATTGATACAAACATACCTTCATCTTCCACCACTCTCTCTTTTACATACTAAACCTTTCAACTTCTCAGGCTCCATTTCAGAGAGAGAAAACAAGCAGAGATCAAAGAAAAGTCAAGCAATCGAACGATCAAGATGGCTTTGACTCATCGGTATTCGAATTTGCTAAAGTCGTTCTCCACTGCGGTCTCATACATCCCATCTTTCCGCCGTTCATTCTTCACCGATGATTCAACCTTCATCACCGCCGAGACCAGCATCCCCTTCACCAGCCACAACTCTAAACACCGTCTCACACCGTCACTCTCCCAAAGAGCTCATAACCTTGTTCTGAGACATGGTGATGATGCGTTGGATGGAAATTGCTGCCAATTCGCTTTACAAAGTGAAACTGATCCGTAGTTTCTGCTACCTCTACGACGACCAAGAAGCTGTGGCAATCAGAATGGAAGTGGTGATCACCAAGAAGGATTGCATCATCACCGCCTATCGCCATTACTACCTCTTTCTCGGCCAGAGTTGGGAGCAACCAACGAAAGTGCAACACTGGTTATGGTTGGTGTGCAATTAGAATTCTGTCCAAAATGGTAATTTGACTAATGGATGTTGTATATTCAACTAAGGTGTGTATTTGGTCATTTTGATCATTTTAGATAAGGTCACTATTGTAATAAAAAATAATCAATTAATGGTGTGCCTTAAGACAAAATGTGGTGTGTAAATAGAGGCACCTTTGAGATTGAGTTTAATTTTCTAGGAATAAAAGTGGGTTTCGTTAAATGTAAAATTACACGTTTGGCTAATCCGTACTATAGAATTTTTAAATTTTTCCTGCTTCTAGAACAAACCCACATTCTGAATAAAAATTTAACACTCTAATTTAACATACTAAAAAACTCCTTGGTGCACTTTTTCCAAATGTAACAACGTAACACTCCAAAAAAACTCATTAGTGTACTTTTTTCTAAACGTAACACTACTATGTAACACACAAAAAACTCCTTAATGCACTTTTAAAGAACATAACACTCTAATCAATATAATACCAAACGTAACACTTCAATGTAATACACAAAAATACTAAAAAATTTCTTAATGTACTTTTTGTAACAGCCACAACCCGTGATTAACATTAATCCATGCTTAATTATGCCTAATAAGTAATTAAAGTGAAATTTTGCATCATATGTTGCCTTACGTGTGTTTATATATGTTTAACGTAGAAAGATTTATTCATGTTTTCATTTCGATTTGCGAATTGAAGGCCTTATCGGCATCCGATTCAAAAATTGACTTGATTTATGTGTTAATTAGAATTTTTAGAATTTTATGGTAGGTTTAATTAAAATTTGATTCGGAATGATTAAATTAGAATAATTAATGCTCAATTAAGCCTAACTAATCAAATTTTGATCTAAGCCTATATAAGGCACCTTTTATACCCCCACTCATTCTTTTCCTTCATTTTATATACATCTTTGAGCTCACAAACACACAAAAATGTAAGAGAGAGAGAGAGTGAGTGAGTGAGAGTGGGAAGATTTGGTCCTAAGCTTGAGAGAACTTGAGAATTTGGAGAGAACTTGGAAAACTAAGCTCTTACACTTGAGAATTCTGTGAGACTTGAGCTCAATTAAAAGGAATTGCTAGAAAAGAGAAGGATTTGGAGAGAACTTGGAAAATAAGCTTTTACACTTGAGAATTCAAGGCTTGAGGTAGAAATTCACTCTTTTAGTTGTATATTTGTAGTCTTTAATGCATGAATTTAAGAGAATTAGTTAATTAAACCACGAATTAAGCTTAGGAAGAAAAATAAAGAAGATGATCATACTTGCATGCAAATTCTTTTGCATTTAGAGCTTTATTTTGAGGAAGTCTCACATGCATGCATTGATTATGGCTTGATTTTGGAAGTTCATCACATTTTATACGTTTTTTTACCTCATTTGATTATGTTTTGGAAGGTTAAAACTCATACCATTACATGCAAGTTATATTTTCAACATTTCAAGTTTGGTTTTGTATAATTGACAAGCTTTTGAGCTTTAGTTTTGTGAAATGATTTCGAATTCACCATGGTTTTACCATTTATAAGTGTTTCCTATAGTTTCCTCAAGTTTTTGGCCCTAGAGACCATGTTTTACAACTTTGAATCTAAGTTTTGAGCTTGGGAGCAAATCTAAAAATTTCAGAATTCTGCTCCTACGCTTAATCGATGGAATCCACGCTTGAGCGACAACTCTGAGTACGTGCACTTCTGCTCGAGCGACCTGAAATCCACTTGAGTGTGAAACGCATGCTTCCAGAAGTTCTTATGTTTTGCAGACCACTCGAACGACAAAAGTTACACTCGAGCGAGGGCATGTCTCTCACGCTCGAGCAAGCGTCGAGCAAAAAAATCAAACAACCAGCACTTTTGCAAAAGTTTGCAAACCGCTCGAGCGACCACTCACGTTTTGCTTGTCCGCTCGAGCGTAGGAAGTTACACTCGAGCGAGGACCCTGTTTTCAGCAAGTTTTGTTGAGTGTTTTCAAGTGCATTTTTGCATCCTTATTCCATCCTAGGCATTCCTAGGCCAAGATTAAGACACCATAATGAGGATAAAGAAGTAGAAACACACCAAGATAAGAAAGAACTAAGTTGATTACTCCGTGTGTGTAATTCAGTACGTATTCGTTCTATATATGTGTAGGTGACGCGCCACGAGATATCTAAATTGCCTACTCTGTCCGTTTACTTGGAGCCATTTGTTATCAGTCAGTAATAACTTAGTAAAGCTATGTTCAAGTTAAATTATTTTCTGTATATGGAATAAGATCTGTTCTACAAAAAGTACATTAAGGAGTTTTTTTGTGTGTTATCTGTGAGCCATCCTTTTTTTGGAGTGTTACGTTTATGAAAAGTACATTAAGGAATTTTTTTGTGTGTTACATCAGAGTATTGTACTAAAAAGTTTTTTTTAATATTATATTGAAGTGTTACATCTGAAAAAAGTACAATAAGATTTTTTTTTCGAGTGTTACGTTTGAGTGTTATATTGGAGTATAGCAATTTGAAATTATGCATTTGCCCAAAGTTTTACTAATGGGTTTTTGTACTCCTTTTGAAATGTTTGAAGAATCCATATCCTTTTAGAATGTTTGAAGAATCCATATCCTTTTGGAATGTTTAAAGGATTCCATATTTCAAGTCATTTTTGTACTTCTTTTGAAATGTTTTCCAAATAAAAAGATTCCCATATAAAAAATTTTCCCGAATTTGAGTCCCATAGATTGTGTATATTATCTTTCAAGCACAAAAGAAAAAAAGAAGAAGAAGAAAACATAATACAAATAAGAGGTAGT
The DNA here is from genome assembly GCF_004153795.1 of Camellia sinensis. Taxonomy (NCBI): domain Eukaryota; kingdom Viridiplantae; phylum Streptophyta; class Magnoliopsida; order Ericales; family Theaceae; genus Camellia; species Camellia sinensis. Next base: position 73,001 of record NW_021034494.1, read on the forward strand.
CCCTCGACAGACACTCCGGCGATCAAGTTAGGTTAGGAAAAATTGTGAAAGAGAGAGAGAGAGAGAGAGAGAGAGAGAAAGAGAAGTAAGGGATGGAAAAAATTAACCTTTAACGTGTCCCGAAAGCTTCCTTATATCCTTTGCTCATCATTTCCTTGTCCATTCCAAGCTGTCTTATTAGCCGAAAGTCTATAGCCTAGTTGAAATCGTTCATGGTGATTATGCCACTCTGGCGTGAGGAGTCTTGTTGCATTTAATGCTATGGTGGCCTTATTAAAGGCCTGACATGGGTGCAACAACTTTGCAGGATCTTTATCTGCTTACATGACTAATTCCCTGCCTGCCGGGTGCTTGAATGCCATTGGTCCTAGCCCAGCACTGGCTTCTTAGAGTTACTGGGCTTTTAACACCTGGGCTATGGGTTAGACCCCGCTGTGAGCTGGGCCTTCTTGCGTACCCATCAGTAAGAAATGTGGCCATTAGTATCAGTAGTCCCTCATTCCCGAGTGCAGCTTTAGTCCAACGAAGGGAATAAGAAAGAAAAAAGTAGTCCCCCATGACGCCAAAGAGATTTGGTGGCCGAACGAGAAAGAGAGTCGACTGGTGTGGTAGCCGACCCAACGTCAGGGCTGACTGCGAAAGAAGGCGCCAGACCAACTGGAAAAGTTAGCCGACCAAAGAGGAAGGTGACCGACTGAGGAGAAAGGTGGCTGACCGAGGTGGTAGCCGACCGTTGGTAAGGGTGGCCGATTGACAAGGAGACTGACCGACCGAGGAGAAAGGTGGCCGATCGTTGGGGAGGGTGGCCGACCAACGATAAGGGTGACCGACCGACGAGGAGGATGGTCGATCGATGTGGTGGCCGACCGCTGAGGAAGGTGGCTGACCAACTGAGGTAGTAGTAGTCGAGCGCGGAGGAAGGTGGCTGACCGAGGTAGTGGCTGACTGTTGAAGGTGGTGGCCGATCGACGAGGAGGGTGACTGACCAATGTTATGGCCGACCGCTGAGGAAAGGAACCGACTGGGGAAGGCATTAATAATGCATGGGGCTCGAGGTACAAGAAAGCACGTAATGATATGATGTGGAATAGATGGGGGAGAAGAAGAGATTGTGGCAGCACGCGTGGGATAATCTGGACGAGTGGAAGTGCAGGGGCTGCAAACAAAGGGGGCGGGGTTTGGGAAGGCGGGGGATTTTAACTTGGTGAATTTTTGAACTGGCGAATTTTAATCGCAACCCTTGGAATACAGGAAAACCCGTGGCTTTTGGACTTGTGCGATTTGCATACCTTATTGCGAGAAACCAACATATTCCAGACTTTACTTCGTTTATCTCATTTGATTCTCCGTTTTACTATATTGCAAACTTCCTCACCCCTGTAACTGAAACAATATACAGAAACGTAAGGAGGATAACACAAAACAAGGCACCAGCCATAGTGTCTGATGCATTAGGGGAAGATGATGGGGCTACATTGACGGAACAGTACAGGGTAGAGAGGCTAGTGGAAAGGGGGGCAGTGCAAATGGAATGACCTATCCCGGCAACGATGATTTCAGCCTCCCAACCAATTAGCCAAGTGGCATCGGACCACTGGCATACCAAGGCGGATAAGGCCACCTTGACGGAGGAGGACTTGGAGGAATTTCATAGCAGGTACCAGATTCCGACGGATGTAGGGTTGAAATTGCCAACGACGAAAGAGAAGGCGTCAAACGTGTGCCCAGTGGAGTTCACGCTATACGAAGAGGCACTATGTGGGGGCCTGAGGCTGCCTCTCCTATAATTGGTGGTTGGCGTGCTAAACCGCCTAGAGGTGGCCCCAGGACAATTGATGCCGAACGTATGAAAGATTCTATTTACTTGTGTGGTCGTGTGGCCATGGGCGACCGGAGGGGAGTAATGACAGTGGACAAATTTTTTTCATGTTACAAGGCCTCAGGGCAACAAGAGACATGGGTGACTATGATAACCTTGTCCCGTATTATGTTAATTAATCTTGATTATGATTGTGATTATGTGCTTAATGTGATTTTGAGGCCTATTTATATGATTATATGTGTTTTTAAATTTCTATCTGTTTATCGTAGGAAAATCTGTTTAACTTTCTATTATGGAATTTAAATTGAAAACCGTAGAGGTTTCAGAAACTAAAATTGACTATATTATTGTGCTTAGCGTGATTTTTAGAGCCTATGGTGAAATTTAATTAGAAACTGATTTGAATCAAAATAATTAGATTAAACTGATTGAATTAAGAACAATTACCTAGAGTTAATCAAGTTTGATTAGGCAAGCATATATAAGGGCTTAATTACACTTAACCTCTACATTTCTAAACTCAAAATATGAAGTTACACTCTAGAGAGAGAGAGGGAGAACCGAATTTGTAGAGAGGAAGGGCTCAACATTGAAGATTTTGCAAGGAGTTTGGAGAACTAGTGAATTAGCACAAGAAATAGGCATAATTGGAATAATGGAAACTCCTAGGTGAGTAATTGAGCTCAAATTCATGAGTTTAAACTCATAGCTAAATGAATTCAAGCATATTATGTGACTAAGAGCAAGAATTGAGTGAATGTAATGAAATTGGAATTATATATGCATGTATGTTTACATTCACCATAATTATGTTCATTTGAGCATGAAACATAAAGAGTTGAGCACCAAATCATACATGCAAACATAGTTTCGTTGAGTTTCATGGTTATAAACATCATCTGTACCATTTTTAATGAAATTTGAGTCAATGAGTTACATGCATGCATGATTCATGGAAATATGTAACTTGATTTGCATGGGTTTTGAAGAACTTGAGATGATTTGGGAAATTTGAGAGATGAACCATGATTTTCGGTCAATTGGTTTCAAATTATCTAAGTTTTCATGATTATCCAATGTTTTCCTATGTTTTGGCATTGATTTGCAAGTTTTGGAGCCTTTAGGGTTGAGTTTGAGCTCCAAACAGAGTTCTGGAAAACCTAGAATTCGGCTTGTCTGCTCGAGCGGGGAAAGTGCCGCTTGAGCGTAGAAATTGAACTTCAAGAAGTTTTACAGAGAATACACGGAGGCTCAAGCGACCAAAGTTGTGCTCGAGCGTACCCTGTTTTGCAAAACTTCTCGCTCAAGCGTCGAAAGTCTCGCTCGAGCGTAAATTGCAAGCAACCAGTACTTTTGCAGACTAAAGGGGTCTGCTCGAGCGGGGAGCCCTGTTTCAAAAATTTTGAAAAGTCATTTTGTGTTTTGTTTTTCGTTCTCTTTCATTTCTAAGCACTCTTAGGCATGCATTGAACATTATAAATGAGTTAAAAAGATAAGAAAGAGGCCTAAGAAGAGTAGATAAAATTTAGAATGGATTGAATCGTTTGTGACCCAATATGTTATGCTTATGATATATGTAGGGTCAAGCACAAGGGCAAAGATTCCGCCAGATCACTGTGAGTAATATCTTATTAAAGATAGGTTCAAGTACGTTATTTTCCAAACATTACTTCTATATAAGCCTTATGGATTTGTATTTTGAATTATGGATAAATCTGTCTTTTGCATAAGACTAATTAAATACGAATATGATCATGATCACGGATATGCAACACACATAAATACGAATGTGAAAAAGGATTGGGCCAAAGGCCGTTTGACATAAACGAATTAGGCCTAAGGCCATTTGACATAAACGAATTGGGCCAAGGGCTGTTTGACATAAACGAATTGGGTCTAAGGCTGGTTGACATTAATGATGGGGCCAAAGGTCATTTGACATGAATGATTAGGCCAAAGGCCGTTTGACATGAATGATTGGGTCAGGGGCCATTTGACACGAATGAATGGGCCAAAGGCTGTTTGACACGAACAAATTGGGCCCGAGGCTATTTGATAAGAATGAATTGGGCCTGAGGCCGTTTGATGCGTTTGGGCTTGAGGCTGTTTGATGTATTAGATAGAATCATGAATGGGCCTAAGGCCGTTTGATATGACTGCTACAAATTTCATTCATGTACTCCTTTATTTTGATATTATTCACTGGGCTATCGCTCACTCTCATTTATGTGTGTGTAGGTGAGCAAAGAGATGTCCAAACCTAGCCCCAGTGAAAGACATGAGAGGAGTCAAGTTTTTGTGGTGTTAACTCGAACGTCTCACGTATGAGACTTTGTTTTGTTTCTTTTATTTTTGATCCTCTTTTTGTTATCTTAGTGGATATGTTGTATCGCCATGTACATAAGCTTTTCGTTAGGCTGACTGTATGTTTGAAAGGTCCTGGACACATGAGATATTAATTTTTCCTATATGTGTGAGTTATTATGGAATGTTTGTTTTACCATGTAAGCACAGCTTATTGGACAGAGTTTTCAAATCTGCTTCTGTTTTGGCCCCTTTAATATTTCTGAAATTGTTTGAGGCCTTAGATAATTTCATGATTATTGGCTAGTTATGACCTTAATTCTTAGGGACGGGATCGGGTCATGACAATGACCCTGCAAGCAATAGCTGAGAGGGGATTGGTGGCGAAATTACCCTCGTCGGTGAAGGGGTGAAGGCCAAAATGGTTTCTTGTGTCGAGAGACGGCAGAATGGGAGTTCGTACGACTTGGAAAGTCCCAACCAAGTCAGTTGAACCAAAGTTGGACGTTGTAGTGGAGAAGAGAGTTAAATAGGTGAAAAAGCGAAGGGAGAAAGAGCGGCTAAAATGGGATTACCTAGTCTATAGCGATCCCGGTTGTCCCTTTACTGTTTTGTTGTATTCTGGACTCGGTTCCGTGATGTTGGTGGTGGTATACCTTGTTGTCATCCTTTAATTCCACTTGATTGGGTTTTAGGATGTGTTGGACAGAGTTGTTACAGGTTGGTTAGGCTTTGGTTTCAATTCTTTGTTGCCCAGTTTTTAGGAGGTCCGCTCGAGCGGGTCTTCTTGCGCTCGAGCGGAGATTGCACGCTCCCAGTTTTTTGTGTCCCTACAAAACTTCTGCAGGTGTGATTTTTACACTCGAGCGGGTTTCTTTACGCTCGAGCTGTGGCGCTCGAGCGGGTACTTTGGCGCTTGAGCGGGTAGTACCTTTGGGTGTAAGTTCTGGGAGGGGAAAATCTACGCTCGAGCGAACTGGTTTTCGCGCTCGAGCGGATGTACTTTATTCTTGTGTCTTGGCGCTCGAGCAGTCATTCTTGCGCTCGAGCGTAACTAGTTTTTTGTTCTTGACGCTCGAGCGTTGTGTTCTCCGCTCGAGCGGGAATGTCGTATATCAGTTGGCAGCTGGGCATTTTAAAATCACTTTTTACATTCTCTCTCTCTCTCTTACTTTCTAAAAAGACATTTTGAGAGTTCCTCTCTCTAGAAACTCCCTTCTCTCTAGGGTTTGATCTAGTTAGAGTGTTTCCTTTCCCTTCGGCCTTTGTAAGAGTTGGGTTGATCGTCAAGGGCTACGTTTTGATCCGAGTATATTGAGTTTTAGAGCACGTTGAGTTTCTTCGTCTTCTTTCCTTGAGCTCCGAATTTGAGGTAGGGATTCCTACTCACTCTTATGGTCTTTGACATAGATTTTTGGTTGTTTTGATAAAGTGTTGAAGTTGGGTAATTTTGGGACTTAGGGTTTCAAAGTGTTGAAAGAAGGTTTTGTGATTTTGGGCTCATAATATGTATTTTGGGTTTCAAAATGGTGTTATTGATGTTGGTTGTTGATATTTAGACCATTGGGTCAATATTGGGAAATGGGGTAGAAAACCTTAATTGGTTGTATAAATTAATTGGTGTGATTAATTTGAGAAAGTGATGGTTATATGGAATTGAGTTGGAAATAATGAAATTGACTCATTATATGGTTGAATAGTGGAGCTAGATTTATTAATCGCTCACTTTTGAAAACATTGATATTTTATCTATTGGAGCTTTTATTATCTGTTTAGAAATAATTGCTTGGGCTACCGGTGGAGGGTAGTTTTGATTGTTGTAGACAATACATGATGATTAAGCAAACTAAAACTAATCAATTAGATATGTCATAGAGTATGACGGTTGATAGAATACATTAACGTTATGTATTGATTGATTGTGTATATGACCTTTGTGTATATACGTTGTGTGTGTGGGAGGAGATAGGGGATGTACTCCACGGTTTAGGGGAAGATAGGGGATGGACCTTTAAACCAGATGTTGTTTGGGAGGAGATAGGGGATGGACTCCACTGATACAGCTCATATGCTTGTCAGATAATGTGTTGATATAGCTCATATGCTTATCTTTAGAAGTGTTGATATAACTCATATGCTTATCTTTGGAAGTGTTGATATAGCTATTATGCATATCTGTTGAAATGTGGATACAGCTTGTGTGCTTATCTGTTGAGATGTTGATACAACTAGTATGTTTATCTATTGTAAAAACGGGAAATGTTTAATATGAGTCACTGTCTCATATAAGTGGTTGGCCAGGTTCTGAGCCGTTGATGTAAATTGTGAGATTGATAAGAAATGAAAACTGAAATGAAACATGAACATAGTGGTCATGAAATGGGAATGGGTTATGAATTGGTTTATGAAATTGAACATTTATCAATTGCTAATGTCTTAGTCATTGCTCATACTGTGTTTAGCATATCTCTACTGGGCGTTGGCTCACTCTTTATGGGACATTATTTTCAGGTACAGGTAGTATGCCACCTCCAAGGACATAGCTTGGATGATGTTGAGAGTTAAAGACTCCTTTTGTTTATTTTGTTTGTATTACATGTATATCAAGCCAAGGGCTTATTTTGTATAGAGTTAGTACTCTTCTTTTGTGTAACCAAGTGTTGACTTGGAAAGCTGTAAGCCCATAGGGCATTTGCTTTTGTTGTTTACATGTAATATAGTGTAAGAATTACTCTGATGAATAGAAATAGTTGATTTCTTTTATATCAATCCATGTTTAAAGTAATGGGTTTTATGTATTATTTTGAGGGCGTTACATAGTCCAACCCTCAGCCTTGTTTTCCCTAAAGTTAGGGCCTGAGCCGACCGAGGGAGATCCTGCTCCAGAAGAAATGGAGATAAGGAGGAAAGGGCAGGAGGTAGAGGATGCGCGAGCTTTTGCCATGGCAGACCAATATAAGGAGAAATAGTTAAGCCCAACGTCGAAGCTGGGTGCAAAAAGGTCGTTCCGACCATGACCTAAACCCTTGGGAGAAAAAGACTTGGCAACATTTATGCCTCTACGAGTGCCGGTAGATCCATTGAGGAAGAGGAACAAGAAGGAGATAGAGTCAGTTTTGAAGAAGAAGCAAAAGACGGTGTCAGAGGGAGGTGAAGAGAGAACGCTGTGGAAGAAGACCAAAGAGGGGGTAGTGAGAGTGCTCCGAGAAGTAGAGGGAGAAGAGGCTAGGGTTAGTGTAGAGGTGGAGGCAAGGTTGACCGAGCCCCCGTTCGTCTAAGTGCTAGATGGGATAGGCGAACAAGAAGGGTTGCTAACGACCGACCAATCAATAGATGTGCCTTCCAAAAAGGTGCTCTTAAAAGAAGTGCCCCCAAGTCAGGAGTTGGGGAGAGAGAGGGCGAGCGAAGCAGAGACGAGCGCCGTGTTGGGGTTGTTTGGGACTGTCACTCATCATGTGTGCTCGGTGGTCGGCCGCTTGGTGGGTAATGGGAGTGAAGCTAGGGTGGCTGTAAACCGCTTACTGGGAGTTATAGAGGACATGACCGTGCGAGGGATGTCTCAGTATACAGAGGCAGACCTCGTGAGAGGGTTCTATTCGGCACAGATGGAGGCATTAACCCTGACTGCCGCTTTATTGGGCAAAAGGGTAAAGGTGAGAGCAAAGGCAAAACCGTTTAAGGCCCAGCTGGAGGAAGTGCGGTCGCAGCTGTAGAATGTGAGGGTGAAAACAGTGAGTTGGAGGAAAGCGGCACGAAGCGCATGTGCCAAGGGCTTAGCGTACACTTAGTGGGTGAAGAAAATGAAGGTGTTGGCGGTGGTGCAGGGTTATCTGGCTGAGCACGCCAGAATGGGCCAAGCTGAGGTCACCGCCGAACTGTCAGTTGTTAAGGTAGAACTTGAAACGACACGTCATAAGGCGGTGTCATTAGAGTTTGAATTGGTAAGTGAGCAAAAGAAGACCGATGAAGGTCAACAAGCTTATGCCACAGCCAATAAGCAGTTGGATGAGGCCCTCGTAAATAATGAGGAACTGTTTGATCTGGCCTTAAAGGACAAAGAGGTGGCAGATGCACGAGTGGCTGAGCTGGAGAGGGCCCTAGAAGAAAAGAGGGCCAAGACAGCGGAGTTGGCCAGGGCATTGGCGTCTAAGAGGGCTGTTTATCTAGACATGTGCATAGTTGCAGTGGAATAATTTAAGCTATCCCTTGAGTTTCAAATGGTCATTGATGCAACTATGGCAAAAAGCTTGGCCAGGGAGAGGGATGGTGGTGCTGGACCATCAAATGTGGCGGTTACTAAGCTGGTGAAGGGGCAAACCAAGGAAGAAATAATCCAGAGGTTTCAGCAGTCGGATTATTACAAACACGAGATGAGTATTGTACTAGGAAGTGGCTGAATGAGCTTCAAGTACATGGCGGAAAATGCTTTTCCCAAGAACTATGAACTTCACAAGCGTGAGGCCAGGAGAATGGGACATTGCCCAGACCTCTGCTGGAATGAGGGTGTAGAAGAGGAAGACTTGGCATTTAGCGAGGACGATGGAGGTCGAAGGCAGAGCAGTTTGAAGAGGCCCCCTTTGTTTTTTTGTTTTTTTTTTGAACTAAAATGGTTCTTTGTACTAAATAGCTCTTTTGTAAAGAATTTGTGTTGAAATACAATGGTTGTTTGTCTAATGTTTGTATGGAATTATGTGTGTTATGGCTTGGTTATTTTGGTGTGAGACAACAAGGGCAAGTTTATATATATAGTTTTTTTTTATAAAAACTTAGCTTGGTTTCGGAAAAGTCTGTGCATGTAATGGTAATGACAATATGTGAACTGACCTGGTGATAATAATAAGGAAGACTATGAAACAATGTGAACTTGTATATTTGTACCGTTGTGTGGCGCTCATGTAGAAAAATGCAGGTGTGAAGAATGATCTTAGAGTGACATGGGTTTTGATTAAAAAGGGAATTAATAATAGCAATGCAACTAGCTTGGGTCTAAATGCTCAGTCTGGCTCGAGGCTTGATGGAATGCAGTCTGGCTAAGGCTTATGTGACTCAGGCTGGTTGAGCCTCTTCAGTCTCAATCTGGCTGAGACTTGAGATGCTTAGTCCCTGGCTGAAGAACTTATTAACTTATCTGGCTGAGCTCTTTTAGGCTTAATCTGTGTTGAGACCTGAGATGCTCAGGCTGAAGCGTCGTTAACTCAGTCTGGCTGAGCTCTTCAGGCTCAAGTCTAGCTGAAGCCTTGAGGTGCTCAGCGCGGAGCTTGTTACTTAGTCTGGTTGAGAGTTTCAATGCTGCAGTCTGGCTGAGGCTTGTTTAAACCTTCCCCAAAACCTAGCGGAGTTTTCAGGCTTAGTCCTGGCTGAGGCTTATTTTTAACTCAGTCTGGCGGAGCTTTTCAAGCTCAGTCCTGGTTGAGACTTCAAGTGCTCAGTTTGGGCTAAACTCTTTCAGGCTCAAACTTGCAACGCTGCAGACTGGCTGAGGCTTGTTACTTAGTTTGGCGGACCTTTTCAGGCTCAGTCTGGCTGGACTTGTAATGCTCAGACTAGCTGAGGCTTATTTAAGCTCAAGTCTGGCTGAGCCCTGTTCTTCAGGAAGAAAGATACAACACCACAAATGCAGATTGAAAATTTTTGTCATTAAGGCTATGGTCTGTAATTTAATAGAGTTAACCATTGTATGGTAAAAACAATAAATAAACAGTGTTCTTGAATAGGCAAAGTGAATAATTAACAGTGGGGACCATACAAAAATGGAAGACGCCATCTTATTAAGTATCGCTTCAAGTGCTCAGCCATGCACGAGGTGAGGGGGTCTCCTACCTTCTGTGTCCTTGTAGACGGTAAGGGCTTTGACAATGTAAGCCGCTTTACCACTGTTAGCCGCTAGCTTCCCCTCTAATCGGGTTTTTGGTTGCAAGGGTCTGTTGCTCGCACATTCCCCCACTATGATTCTCCGGGTGGACTCTGCGATATAAGTGCTACCCCGCTTCTTTTGGTATGAGACAGTTCCGATAACGGCGGCTGTTTCTCGCAATTCTTCGATGAAGGTCTAGGTCGAGCCCTCCCGGAAATTCTTCGTTCAGGTTTGTGGATCGGGATAGATGACCTGGGCGTCGGTTAAATCAATTTCTATAGGGATGACTGCCTTGGCACCATTTATGTTAAGCGAAACGGGTCTCCCAGTCAAAGTTCGGCAGTCGCCCGATAGGCCCAGGAAGATTTGGCTAACTCTCTACCAGAGTCCTTTGGTGGCTCCAATTTATTTTGATGATTTTTCAATAAGGAACGATTGGTGATTTCGACTTGCCGGCATTGGCTTAGGAATGGCCTGGAGAGAAAAGACATGGTTCTGATGCAAATCTTTTCATAGATTTCTTGAACTTGGGCATTGTCAAATTGGTTTGCCATTTCTGATACAAATGGCCTGTGGGATTCTGAATCGGCAACAGCCGATTTTGACTGCGCAGATGAACTAGTGGTGTTCTGCCTCAAGTGTTTTAGCAAGAGGTTATGCTTCCACCCATTTGGTGAAGTAATCAATGCAACCAAACGAACTTGAACTTGGCCTCTGCCGTGTGAGTAAAGGGACTAATTAAGTCGATGCCCTCTTGGCAAAGGGTAGGGACTGCTGAGTGTGAATCAGTTTTACTGGTGGTGCATGAGGTATGTTGGCAAATCATCTGGCAGTTATCACACTTGAAGCATGAAGGCACTGGCGCCTTGATTGATCTGTGGGCCAAAATTAGCCCATCCAAAGAATTTTTATAGGCCAGAGACGTTCCGCCTGAAGGTTACCATAGAACGTCTTCGTGTACTTTGCTCGTCACATAGTTTCACTAAGTATGGACTTAAGACACCTGAAGGTATGGGCTTGAGAATCCCCATTTGTACAATTGGACACCGATGATGGATATAATTACACGACCTGAGCCCTGACTTTAGCGGCCTCCTGTTTCGTCTGGTAAACCCCTGTTCGCAAGAACAGATGATGTCTTGGACCATGGAATAGGCTCGTTCTGGAGAAAGTGGACCTCTTGTGATCTGGTAAAACGTCTAGATGGGTAGGTATTTAACTTCGAATGCCGTGACTAAGGTCCGAGCTGTCCGGTCAGGTCATTGAGCCATTTCGTCAGCCTGATAATTTTCCTGAACCTGGAATTGTGTGCCGATCTGGAACTACTGAAAAGGCGAACGAGGGAAAGGGCGATGTCCTCTGTAGCTCGCATTGTCGCTTTCCTTCGCGTCGAACTCCCCAGTTATCTAATCCGAAACAACCAATTTGGGAATCACTAAACACTGAATATGTCTATCGCCCCAATGTATTGGCCAATCGAAGACCTGCTATCAGGGCCTTATACTCAGTCTTGTTATTATTTGCGTCGAACAAAAATGGAGGGCACACTTGAAGTAATTCGCCCTCTGGGGTGGTGAGGATCAAACCACTCCGACTATCTTCTTTTCAATGAAACGCGCAAACGTAAGGGTGTACGCCCGCGATTCTACACTATTGTTGTAGTCAAGGAAAGAATCACGAATGAGTCGCTCTGGTCAAATAACCAAGTAGATCCCAGTTAAGCCGGAAGAGTCAAGTTCAAGGCCTCTCTTCTATGTCCGGCTTTCTTAGGTAGCGTAACTACCCTTTTAAACAGATCTTAAAAGCATTTGACACAAGGTCTATAAGCACGATAGGTTCAATACATATACGAAATATAAATACATAACAACTCACCGATCACCTTATGTCAAGGCTTGTTCTGTTACATACATCCAAATAAAAATTTAAATCTTCACAATGAGTCTTGGCAAACAAACAAAAAGGAAATTTCTAACTTTACTAAAAGATAGCCAAAAAGTCTTTCGAAGGTTTTAGTCCTCTTCGTCTCTATCTATAAGTTCTTCTTTCATCACGATGCATGATACGCGTGAGCTTGAATGCCATAGTAAAACACACACACACCCCGTCCTTTTTTCGCAGTCCAATACACAATCTCCAATATAACAACAAGTAGTAAAGCATGATACTCAAAATAGAATAGATACATAAGGTTACAAGTTAGATGTTAGTAAGCTAGAAATCCCCAAAGAAGATTTCCCGTCCTCAACAACACAAGAACATCGGATTCGAATTATTTGAGATGCCCCTCCTTTTGCTGCTTTGTTGCAGAACTAATCTGGTCCTACCATCGATTATATACGCGTAGCGCCAACCGCAGGGCCTCAAAAGAGACGGTAAAATGGGCCTTTCCACAATCCCTTCCTCATCGACCAAACTACTAGGGTCTGAAATACAAACCGCTCCGTCAAGGTGTTCCGAAAGCCACTAAACCAAGACTTTAACTTCCAAGGGGTAGGGAACCATCCAACAATCCACACATCACACATTATCATTATTACTTCAAGTGATCGGAAACCCAATACGCATTCCAAATTTAAGTTTTCCTATTGAGTTTAAATGTTTTTAAACGAAGGTATGAACCAATCTTAACAAGATAATAATATCCACACTAGCATGCATCATTAAGAAGAAGGAGAATAAGAACATTAACCATAATATGTAACACACATCATGCCAAGATAGGTGATTCATATGCTAGTAAATCATTTTCATGGAACAAAACAGCATAAAACACCTATGCATAACAAATTTCCAAATTCAGTATCACATAAGGAATTAGAAAAGAAGGCTATTTATAATTTTTACCCAGACTCACCTTCTATGGTTTGTAGAGAATCTAATCTAAGTTTCACCAATAACATATTTTCGAGGAATGGGAATATGCTTTTCTAGTTTTAAGTTAATTAGAAAAACAGACTCCCTCAGCGCTATCCAGATTCGTCGATCGTTACGAAAATTTTGATTTTCTGCAAACCGCTGATTGTTTTTCCAAAAACTAATTTTAGTTGAAATCTAACTCCTTAAGAAGATTTTGACATAAAATAGAGGTCTAGATAAATTTTATACATTTTTCTAGAATGTTTGAAAGTGGCTGCAAAAACAGATTCTAAGTACAATACCCAAAACAAGAAGATTTATGGAAAAGGGATCCACTAAGGAAAATTTCCGTCTCTTTTATGATGAAACATGCTAACTAACATATATCAATGACACTCTGAAAACAAATTTAGAACCCTTAAGAACATGTATTTGAAAAAAGAAAATGAAAGAGAAGGTTGTGTTTTGTGGCTTACTTGCTAAGCTTTG
>NW_021034502.1:0-16380 GCF_004153795.1 Camellia sinensis
CTGATGTTTTGGTAAATGTTTTTGATGTAAATTCCATTGTAAACTAAGCAAAGGATGTATTTTTGACTTGTGAAGGTTTCATGTTGACAGTTGGACTAAATAGATAGATTAACTACTATTTTGACTTTATAGTCGATATTTTTTTATTTTTAATTGGTTGTTGAGATGATATTGTTGAAATGATTGGATGATATGAATTACCTTGCATTGAACTTGCAACAAGTGTAATATAGGGCATTAAAAAAAATTGCTGCTAGATCATGTGGAAATTAAAAGCTCTTTTGCACCACCCTAATTAAAAGTTTGTTGATTCTCGCGCAACCATTTACACCCTTTCGGGTGACCATAAACCTCTTCTGGCTATACTAGCCAGATGGCAGCTCTAGGAATTCCTTCCTACGAGTTCACCACAAGCTAAAATTTCCTGTCGTCTAAATTATGGCTATTTCCAGACCACATTTGAGTTTTTGTCGTCAAAATATTTCCCGGACTAGTTTTTTTGTTGACAAATAATCACCTTTTAGCGACCAAATATATAATGGGGTCGCACATGATCACCCTTTTAGCCGACTGAAACCCAACATTGTCATCTGTAAATGATCACCTTTTTAGCGACTGAACAATAAAGAATGCGCGGCATCAAAAAGGAGTACGCACCCTAGTTTGTTTTATTAGACAACAAAATATGTGGTCACAAATGCTCACCTTAATCTTTAAGCGACACAAATAGTGCAAGTGGCACGGGTCGCAAATAATACACATTTAGCGACCAAAATAGTGGTCGCAAAATGTTAACTTTCAGTGACTAATTTTGGTCACAAAATGATCAACTTTTGACAATAATAAAATTGCTGTTTTGCGACCAAAGATATGCGGTCCACAAATTTATAAACTTTTCAGTGACACCAACTGCCCGTTCTGGTCACCAAAAACCTGTTCCCTGTATGGGCTTGCCCCTTGGTGAACTTACTGTGAATGGCAGAGAATCATTAAACGATCACATACTTATTTGGTTTCATATGCATAAAACCTATTACGACCAGATTATTAACATTTCTGCGTACCTAAAAAAATGGTGTTGCTATAAAGTGTCATATTTTCCTATTAGTGAGGCTTCATTAATTCATGAAGAGATTAAGACCCCTTCGAGAACAAAAAAAAAAAACAAAGTTACAGAATGGGAAATCAATATAGACGTATGGCCCGATTACTTTATTTTATTATTTCTATTTTATTATTCTTTTATGATTGAAATATGAGGCTTCCAAATCAAAGACTTTTTTTTGTGCTTTATCGTATTAGCATAATAAATTAATGCTATAGTCTCTAGCTTGTATCAGAGTTTTTTTTTTAAAATATTCTAAAAAAAAGTTATTTTTTAGGAGAATTTGACCCACTTTTTCAATACTTAATTAAGTAATATACTAATATCCTGACATTTTAGAAATCGTATTTTAAAAATGTGATTTGAAATGAAATTACATTTTCACATTATAATTTCACTCTTAAATGCAATTTCAATGTTTCAATTTTCACATTTTTCAAAATACGATTTTTAGAAACAAGTAGTTTCCCAATAATTTAAAAGGATCGAATTTTTTCTAAATAGTTTTTTTTTTATAGAAGTCACTCTTGAATATTATTTAAAATAAAAATAATTTAATTTAAAAATACTCCTGTGATTCAACAACACCCTTACCTCACCGGGATTTTACTTAATTAATCCAGTTTTCTCATTTAATGTTGTATTAGAATAAATAAATAATAGGAAATATACACGGGCAAAATCTATATCTCTTTGTTTCACCTCAAAAGTGAGATATATTTGCCCAATATGAATAAAAAAAAAAAATTATTTAAATAATTTTTTACTTTGCGTTCTACATTTCCAATACAAATAGTTGAATGGTAGTAAATTCACTTATTACTTCTTAACATATATCTATTGACGTACAGTTTTGCTCCGTAACATTTTTAATCATTTAATATTACTAACATATATCAACTCGAATTATGAAAATATTATTGACTTCACTCATAATTTACTTAATAAATTTTAAATTACTAATTAGTGTGTGTGCCAATAAAATATCTGCTAACGATGACCACACCAGTGCTTTGTCAATTGATATCACTGAGATTATAACAACCAATTCCTAATAAGCGTGATCTAAAGCATCACAGTCAATTCCTAAACACGCTCCTGTTCTAAGTATAATGACTCTTATGTTAGTAGAACCGCAAACATAAGAATAATTAATGTTCTGTAACACTTTGTCCTTTCTTCATTAAATCTGGTCTCTTAACAACTTTCTTTCTTAAATTTTTGTCATATAATACAGCATTAATTTTGAACGGACTTTTGGAAAACTATTTAAATTGCATTAATCAATATTATAGTTAAACAAAGTTCATTTAATATTCAATACAATTATTATTAGTTGGAATTAATCAATTTTATTGTTGACATGGTCTTCTTCTTTTAGAATGAAACTCTATCTTTTTTTCCTCATGTGTTGATTTTTGTTTGGATTAAATTAGGGATAATAATTCTATAAATTTATTTATTAATATATTTAATTTCTATTTTCATTAAGATTAAAAACCCAATCGAAATTTTAGTCAGCTATAGGATAATGTTGTAAATTTACAAAAATAAAAAAAGATAAAATATATATGATAGTAAAACAGATGACAATAATGTATATTTATTTTATATATGTTAAACGAAAATTTGAGATGAAAATTGAGGTAAAAACATATACAAAGTGATTAAAAAAAAAATCCTAGATATAAATCTTATAATAATTGGATTGAAATTTTAAAGAAGAATATAATTTGTCATATAACTTAAATTATATGAGTACTAAAGGTGGAAAAAAAAATGTGAAAGTTTCCAATACACTATATTGAGAATTGATGAATTGGTAAAATCACATTTGTATAAATTATGAAATCGAAGAAGGGTATAGTTTAAATTTGAAATATGGATTGTAGTTTGGATTTTTGCTATTACAAAAAAATCCGTGCGTACGCCTGTATGCAAATAAGCCCCCATTATGAATAAATTTTTAAGCTTGATTTGTTGTTAATTGATCCTTGTTATTATCTGTTTTAGAATATACAAATTGAGCTCTTGCGAAGCTCACTTGAGTAGGAAGGTGTGGGGCTAGTGTTATCGAAATTGTTTTAGAATTAGAACAAAATTAAAGCCAATGTTTATGGTATGGCGAAATGAAGATTAGGCAAAACTGATAAAACAAAATAATTTTCAAGTTGAGATAAGTGTGAATTAAAGAGTATGAATCTTTGTATAACGAAAGATAGCATTAACGTTATGTAGTTGACTGATTGTGTATATAAA
Source organism: Camellia sinensis (assembly GCF_004153795.1). Taxonomy (NCBI): domain Eukaryota; kingdom Viridiplantae; phylum Streptophyta; class Magnoliopsida; order Ericales; family Theaceae; genus Camellia; species Camellia sinensis. The sequence goes on from NW_021034502.1 coordinate 3,365, forward strand.
CCTTTGTGATATATGCATGGGTTGTGGGGGAGGGAGATAGGGGATTGTACTCCACCGGTTTAGGGGAAGATAGGGAGACCTCTAAACCGGATGTTGTTGGGAGGAGATAGGGGATGGACTCCACTGATATCAGCTCATATGCTTGTCAGATTAATGTGTTGATATAGCTCATATGCTTAGTTCCTTGGAAAGAAAAAGGTTGGACACATGTCTGATGATGCAGATTTTCAGCTCATATTATGGAGAAAGTGTTTCGATTATGGCTAACCAAAGCAATATCTAGGTTACTATTTTGAAGATATGTGAGATTCTAACAGCTAGTAAACCTTAAAATCCTGTTGGGTATAGATTCCGTGATCTTTAGCGAAAAATATCTAATATTTTAATTTTTTTATCTTACGTGATAATATGATTATAATTGAATATATTATTGATCTTGAAAATGAAAAAATTAATCTTTTATGAAAAGAGAAGGTAAAAATATAATAAGGAACCAAGAGATATCTGAAGAAAGCCGAAGTGTGATGTTTTAAATTTGAAAATGATTTAAAAATTGGAATAATAAACCTATTATTATTGTAAATATCTGACAAGTGTAACATGGTATGAAGATCATCATGCATATATTGCAACAAAAATGACGTAAGGTTTATTTTAGGCAAAAGTTAGTTTTGATATCATATAAAAAATGCTGATACATTGATGCCCAACAATTGTGCAATTAGACTGGTCCTTAGTCAGCTGGCATAAGTCTTGACAACTACATGTGTTGTATTGCAGATTCTCTATTGGAGGGGCGGTTGGCTCAGCCCTTATGCGACTCCGCACCATCTATTGATTTTAATTTTCATGATACAGCGCTCTTCCTCTCATACTATGTCCTCACCTCTAAGATCGCACACTAGGTCCTCCGATGCGGCGATGCACTCGATGATCCTTGAGCTTTCGAACCGGTAGCTAAATTTTTTGGTAAACCTTTCGATTTGTCCATTCTATCATTGTAAATTTCAAGTTGCCAAATGGTCTTCAAATAATGATATGTATGGAGATGTGTAGTTTAGCGTGCTTTCCTTTTGTAAACCAAGTGTTAACTTGGAAAGCTGTAAGCCCTTTCCAAGACAAGCATTTGTCCTAATAATTGTAATAAGAATAAAACCCAAATAGTAACACCAGTTGTAAGTATCTTCTATACTCGCAAAATTGGAGAAAAAGAAAATGAGTATGGCTTCGTTTATATATCGATGTAAACATGCTCATGATCGAGTGAATGGTGTATTTGTATGAATGTTACGTTATTTTTGAGGAGCGCCAGCGTCAAAAACATACTCTCTATCTACCCACTACCTTTTAAATTTTGTTACAAGATTCTTTAGTATAAGCCAATAGCTGACAAATTGATTACATTTTATTAGATATATCTGAATGAAAAAAAAATAAACGAGCTAATATTTGAAGCACTTTGTTGACTTAATGAATCTTTCTACAAAAGTGCAATTCTAGAATCCTTTAATTATCGAACCGATGCTACATTTGTGCATTTACGTTAAAATCATGTTTCTAAACCAATTGGACAATAAGAGAACTTGGCCTCCAGATTACCAAGATAAAACTTAATCGCATTAAAAAATCTCATAAACCCTAGAGAAAATTTAATTCTAATGTCGGAAAAACCAATATCCTATGGTACCAAAAAAATACCAAGTTATTTTGTACCAAAATCATGGTGGTAGAATCACAAAAGAACAAAAAAATATAATTATACTGCGTCATCCGCAAAACTATAAGACTATAATAGGCGAATCATGGGACACCGACCCATTACCAAAACGTTTACGATTCTATAATATATCATAACAAGCGCTCATGCTCGTTCTGTGCTTGGTAATACAAATTAATCTTTTCAATTGTCAGTAGAACTTGCGATGTGGGTCCCCTGTAAGCTTGATGAGCTGGAGCGCAATTTATTCCCTCGCCGAGTAGACTAGTCTGAATATTTACCCATATGTTTGGCAAGAATGTGGCCATTATCTGAGCCAAAGACTGCACAAAACAGCAATTCTTCGTCTCGCGATCATTATAGCATCAAACTTGGCATCAGCCAGGCCCCAGCAAACTCCCCCAATTCTCGAAATCCTTTACCTAAATATTGGGGTAGTCCATGGCACGTCGAAGAGAATATGAAAAATAAAAAACATGATTAGTATATTCGCGTTAGGTGTTTTCGACATCGTCTTCTTCACCTACCTATACAGAATAAACCGATATGGTCAATTAAGTTATCTCCAACTTAAGATTAAAATAAGAAGAGTATGAAGTATAAAAATTAATAACTTAAACAAGATGAATATGTAACCTAACTATAAATGAATTATCAATCTAAGAATTACGACAAAAACATGTCTTACCCGAATCATCTATTTCACTCTTCTATACAGCATAAGCTTTTTCCGGTTTTCATTCCGAATCAAAAATATCACTAGTTATCTCAAGTCAAAATCCCTGCTACACGAGTGAGGTATTTCGATTGTCTTCTATATTCTTATCTTATATAGCCATTTGGAAGTATGCCAACGAAAAGAAGTAGTACCCAAGGAGCTTAACCCACTAGCATCATTAGACCATCCACAAAATTTTTCAATCCGTCTATTTGTATGGGAGTGTGAAATGTAAGGTTTAGCCCGGTCGTCGTGTAGAGGCGATTGTCCTTGTTATTCAGCGAGTTGTGGACCTTTAAGCGTTCTGAGTGAGTCGAAACGTGCTAGGATATAAGAAGCTAATTTGCTCCTTCTTCTGTGGTAAGCGTCATTCCAACGAATGTTCGCCTCTTGGTATTTGAGCGCCATCAAACTTTCTCACTTTAATTTGATAAAAATACAGACTAAATCGTAGAACACCTCAAAACTACCAGGCCTAAGCTAAAGGCACAAAAAAGAAGAAGTGTAAACAAAGAAAAAATGATGCCATTGTTTATCTCAGAATGATTATGTCTAAATGCGCGGTGAGTTGTATAACATGTAGCCAAAACAATCAAAACACATAACTGATATTATAAGAAATGTATTACAAGAAATATATAAAGAAAAAATAATCTCATACCCATTAAATTACATGCATGTTATACATAAGTCTATCATATATCAAAATAAAAAAATATGATGAAAATTGTAAGATTTAGCCTAACTAAAAAAGTGATATCAAATTATATCTACTCAAGTCATATGGATTAAACGCTGATGTGGATCAGTATGTGTTTTTGTCATAGTGATGTGAGCATGGTTTCTAGTCTTATATCTCCCAAACAATAAAAGCAACAATCACCATCAGTTTCCTAACAAAATTATCAAATCCAGACAAATTAAAATAATTATCTCAACATAATTATCATATCTTTGCTTAAAGCAGATATGTTACTTCTTTAACTACAAAATCATTAATTATAAGAATATCCTTGTGCAGAACACTCCGTAGGGAGTGTACCGAGGAAGGTGACCACCTTACTAGGTCACAATAGCCAGATGAATAGTCGCATATTATATATTAATTTGTGCTCAATATGCAGTTGAACATGTATGCGAACTGGTCCACCTCTCATATGATATTTCTCGAACCTCATATAGTAATTGTGTACCTCACTACGGTGTCAACAAGAATCGATTTCAAATTTATTTTTTAAACTTATTATATTAGATTTCCACCCTTCAACATTAGAATTGGGTAAGGTGTGGCGTCAAATACTATCATATTGTCATTGTTATACAGTAGAACTCTTATCTTCAATATTCGTCCGATTAATAACACAATACCTTAAAAGTGCTGATCTACTACGACGATAATAATTATCGAGAGTATGTAGATTATACATAATATCCAAAAACTATCTCGCAGTAGAATATATTAAAGTACTTATTCAGGAATAATCTATAATTGAAAAATACGGGTTTGAGTTCTCTTTAATAGTAGAGTGGTAAATTTGAGAGTAATATGATCAAACACAAATCACTTAGTATTAATTGTCCCATCTTATGTTTCATAAGCAAAACCAAAACACCTTTCATTACTTAGATACATTTCTGGAGCTGATGCAGTTTATCATATTATATAAAAAATAAAGTCTACTTTGAAAAATTAAGATATGGAATGCCCCATTGCTCCCAATAATAACAAATTAACTTAAATTTAAATTCCGAGTTATCCGATATGTGTCTCCCTTAGTTAAAAAAGGTGCGTTATGTGAATACATCCTTGATCCATGTATGACTAATTAATACCACCATCCACGTTTTAATTTGGTGGCTAACTGTATTCTATATGTATTGTAGTTTATAACCCTTAGTATTTAATGATGACATATTTTATATTATATTTATTTATTAGGAAAGAGAATCCTAATTAATCAAATAAAATAATTCTTAGCTATATAATCCATGTTCGCTAAGCAAAATGTAAGTGATCTTACTTGATATTATTTAGACCAGTGGAGAAAATACTCGTGATAGCAATTGTTATTCATAATCGTCTTATTTCACACTTCTTAAATAACAACACATAGAAAAAAATCTGCAGACAATTAAATTATAAACCATTCCCCAAACATAAAAAGAAGAGTGGTCCCTGGCAAGCACAATATGAAGTTCATTCCTGAGAGCAAAACCTCCTTAGAACCGATTGGTAGCAAATCTCCTCCTCCGCGGTTCCTATACCGTGCTTGTAAACCACGGTACACGAACTTTAATATAAGGTTTCATCAAGTGCTCCAAAGACCAATTCTAATACATAGAAAAGACATTTAATAATTATGATGTTGTAAAATAAAAAATGTTGTAATGTCTTTTATTAAAGTTTTTTTACAAACTAGTATTTACCTGGAAAGCAATTCCACCCTTGGATCAGTGCAGCATGCTTGTGGTTATATGGATTTGGTTGTCCTAAGTAAGTGGCCTTGAAGGCGCAACACAACTTTAGGACATCATTGAAATGTCGACTTACCGGAGTCTCTCCGGACCTAAAGAATTGAGAACTTAAGGTTTTTCATACTTTTCAGGTTCATGTGCCAAAACATAGAGGAAACCAAGGCCATCTTCTTCTTCTAAGGGTAACATGTTTTAAATGCCCCAAACCCGCCTATATGTTACGAACCATATGTCATAACGTCATTAAAAACACGGCCTATTCCATACGAAGTTGTTCAGCATGTAATTTGTGCGCTTCTCTCACTAGCCCGTATTAATGTTTTTGGTTTCATTTGTTTCTCGGCCAATCGAATTGGGGCCTCGAATAACAGTCACGAAGATACTTATGAATGTACTCTTACAAGACAATTTCAATGGCAATATATGCTACAAAACGCATAAAGGTGTTACAATTCTTACATTACAACTTGCAAACACTACGATAAAGCTCAAGCTCCCATTACTTCTCATCAATCCTAAAAAATAATAATCGAAATGTACTCTTCATCTTATAGAACAAATAGTGAATAAAAACGAATGCACGATTTCAATATATTTAGAAGTACAAAAAATCTTCATATTGCCAAAAAACAAATTAACAAAACCAAAAAAAATAATAATAAATGTAGAAATCATAATGGCATAACCATCTTCCTATAAAAATATTCTTAAACTGGTTTTAAACTGTTCTACAAAATAAATAAAATATAAAAAAACCCAGATTGCTGGGGTGGGAGGGAAAAAAAAAAAAAAAAAAAAAAAAAAAACTTACCATGAATAGTTACAATCCATACCATACTAGACACTCAAAATTTTAAAGCAATTTTGCGGGGTTCATTTTGATTAATTCCTGATAAACATGTAGTCTTACGCTGTTCTTGGTTGGGAGAATTTTGGAGAGGGATTTTAGAAAGGAAAGAGAAAAAGATAATGTGAACTTAGGTGAAATGGAAAGTATATTTTATTCATATTTGCGTATCCTACTTTTTCTATTTCCCTTTCCAAAATCCCTTCTCAAAAATCCCCCAAACCAAACACAGGCATTAGTCTTTAAAAATAAAATCAAAATAATGTACAGTACCTCAAGCAAAATTATGAATAATAGAATATTTAAAAACCTAACAGCCCTTATTATTTGAACACAACTTCCCGATATATGAGTCATTGTTATGAGCACAACCTTAGTTAACAACCTTAATGCTCAATCATATATGTCCATTCTTATCTGTTGGTTCACTAAAAAAAAATGTGAAAACATCGAATTTCACTATCATAGTGGAATAGTCACTGCATAGGAAGGCTAATGGTTAGCCTCGTTCATCTAGAATGAAAGGTGATGAAACGAAATGACATAGAGATGGTTATTATTTAACCTCCAGTATGGATTACCATTCTCATACAATAAGTAAATTGATGATTACCAAATTTACCATGTATTTTAACATAATGAACATTATGATAGAAATTATCATACCCCATTTTATGTTAATCCAGTGTGAAAACACAAACTTAATTTTGAAAATTTAAAACCAACATTGAAGGAATTGACCACAAATACTTCAGTTTAATTACTGTGAAGTGTGATTTTTCATTTAATTGTGGAAATGCAAAAACTTAATAACAAACACGTCGACCTATCAAAATGTTGTGTTACCACCACCTGAACCCGTCCCCTGGAAGTTTCAACTACTGTCAGCACTCTGCTTCAAACAACTAGGGCAAATATTGGGGAATCCACCCATTAACACTGGCTTTGATTCAATGACGATCTAGACAACTAGACAACTAGAAAACACATTGATCAACACAAATATGCAGATGATGGCCATCAATGACTATATATATTAATTTTGGATCAAGGAGTTCAAAATATATAGATATATATTACTATATATTAATATATATATATATGATAATTTTTGCCTTCCAATATCATTGGATTCATAGCACTACCCAAGTCTTCTATTAAAGAACTTTGGAAAAGACAAAAATTATAAAACCTCAAAATTAACTACAACCCATATTTTAAAATGCCTTAATTTTCCATTCCAGTGAGATAGTAAGGACATCCAAACAAAACTAGCCTATATCATAATACAGTAATTTATGAGATCGTAAATTATTTCCATATTCCAACATAACATTCTCTATGCACAAATGTATAACATTTATAACAATATATTCACAAAAGGACAAACAAGATTATTAATAGAGAAGTTGGAGGGGGATAAAACCCCCATAAGACTTATGTAGACGTTAACTGGTGTATAGTTAGTAAAATAGAAACAAGGAAAAATTTTCCTCGAAACGGGCAAAGCAGATAATTATCATGAGTTCATAACAAGTGGGAGAAAGGTTACACCTGGGTTGACTGCAGTTTCTTGTTCCAATTATCGGCAATTTTTGTTTTCTATGGCATAGTTTCATCCCTCAATGTGGATCCTACTTTCTATTTCTCACTTTAAAAATGCAGTCAAGTAAGAATCTTACTGAAACGTTTCCAGGGTAAGAAGCATTTAAATCACATAACAATAGTGTATCTAGTGTAATTTCTAAAAGACCACAATAGAGCTACAGGGCCCTCGTTATGATGAGATGGAAAGGATATCAAAATGCCCTGGTTCAGATCCTACCAACCTAAATTCCAAGTCATAGCCTGGCAGACAAGAAAACACATTGATCACCAAATAACAGATGATGGCCATTAAATATATATATATAGTATATATATATATAAATTTTGAAATGCAGGAGTTCAAAATATATATATATATATATAATATATATAAATTTTTTGGCCTGCCCAAATTCATTGGAGATTTCATACACTACCCAAGTTTTTGCTATTTAAAAGTAACTTTGTGAAAGACCAAAAATTATAAAACTTCATTAACTGCAACCATTTTTTTAATTCCTTAATTTTTTCCATTCCAGTGGATAGTAAGGACACTTCTTTAATTTTCAACCAGCCACACAAGAAATTGAAGGTTTCACTACATCTCAATAAGAAGAGAAGAAGAAATTAAAGCTAAAAAAAAATGGAGAATTTTGGTTCGAAGAATAATGGACAATTGAATCGAAATTAAAACTGGCCAAAAAAACGAAAAGAGAAACTTTGATTGGTTCAAAAAAAGCGAATGAAGATTTTCGAAAAACAAAACCAAAAAAACTATAGCTCAGAAAAATCGCATTTTGCACGAAGAATGCTAACTTAATTTCCAAAATGAGAAAACCACAAAACCCAAAGGGGGAAACTTTTGATTTGGTTAAAAAAATGATGAAAGTTTAATTTTCGAAATAAAAACCACAAAACCTGTAGCTCAGGAAAATCTACTTTTGGTTCGAAAAAAATGGTGAACTTGAATTCCCGAAATCGGAAACCATCAATACTAAGATTAAAAATGGGAAACAAACAATAAAACGAATAGGATTTAGTAATTTTTAATTTTTATTAAAAAATATATAAAAAATAAAGAGATCTGGTGTGATAATTCATTACAGTGGACTTTCAAGTGCCTGTTACCACATGTGACAGATGATAAAAGTTTTACATGAACCCTTTTAAAAAACGAACTTTAAATTCTCTGATAAAAAATAAAAAAATAAAAAATAAAAATAAAAAATTTAATTCTTAAACTAAAAAAACTGTAACATATAATTTATTTCTCATTTCAAAGGACTAGTGCGAAAAGAGCATTCCAATTAGGGGTGGGCATGGTCCAGATGGGATCGGATTGAGATAAATTCAGGACCAATCTGTTATTTACGATTCCTGAAAAATTGAAACCAATCCAATCCATTTAAATCGTGGAACCAATCCGAACCAATCCATTTAAACACGGATTGGATCGATTCAAGACCACGGATTTATATAATTAAATAACAAAAAAATATATATAACACTTTAATTTCATGAAAATATAATTATAGCACCATATTAGCTTCACAATAACAACATGTCTTTTCATAATAGCGGCATACTGTTCTAGAATTTAAACAACCATAAGAAAATTGGTTCCACCATAAGTATTTAAACCATTACAAATTAACATTAAAAACTAGCAAACAAAAATAATAAAAGAAGATACTGTGTGAGTTTAGGTTTGGATTTAAGTTTTATATAAAATAAGAGAAGATACTATGTAGGAGAGTATACAATAAAAATATAGTCTATTTGTATACGGTCTGGATCGGTTCCAATCCGGAACCGTGAGGTTCAATCCGGAACCAATCCGTGAACTATGGATTTTTAATTTTTCAATCCGGAACCGAACCACGGATTCAAAAAATCAATCCAAACCTACTGGATTAGACTGGACTGGATCGTATTACGGATTTTACGGATTTCTCACTCAGCCTTAATTCCAATGCTGTTAGGCCCTGTTGCTTTTTTTTTCTTTTTTTCTTTTATGAACAACCCCTGTTACTTAATCATCTTCTCAACATGATATGTTTCTATTTGTTAACAGTATCTCCAATGTTATTAGATATTTTACCTATTTAAAAGTTATTATAATATATATATGTATATATATATATTAATTATTTTGTCTGTCCAGTTTTTCATGTTTCCACTCAAATCCTATTTTTTGGTATGGTTTATAAGCTAATTATTTTACTTATTACTAAAAAATGTATAGAAAAATAAAGAAGTGACGTGACTTAAATCAACTAATAAGTCAATAAGCAGACTTTTTTAGTTCATCTAAAAAAAAAAAGCTATTCATTCAAATACTATTCACTTCATGGAATGTTATACTAGTAACAAAGATGAAAGGAAATTATCACAAGGGTCAAAAAGATTTTGCCTAACCTTTGAAAGTTAGCTACATTTAGCTAGTGAATATAAATTGAGACAAAATACATAATCATATATCTGTATTGGAGTATAAAAAAATAAATTATACTAAACATTTAAACTAATAGGCATTATACATCTAGTGGGTTGGAGATGTCTGGCTCTGCAAGTGGAACTTGTTGGATAAAATAGCTAGCTATTTTCAATTAATTTAGCATCATCATTTTTTGTTCTCATCATCTAAAGAGCCATTGCAAGCTCTGCAAACTTGAAGGAACCTTCTATCTTCTTTCCCTTCATATCTAATGTTGATATGGCATATCATAAAACACTATATGTGTGATAAAATCCGATCACACAACCAATATTCTAATCTTCCGACCATGTAACCAACATTCTAATCTTCCTCTTGTAAGTCTGGCAACAAAGTCGATAAGCATGTAATTGTTGCTGAGATCCACACTTGCAAGATCGAAACAATAACTAACTCGTTTGCTCATCAATTAGGAGGACACTTTGATGATAAAGTCAATAATTAACTCTCAAAACACAATTGCATAGAGTAACAATAAGCATAAGCACAAAATCTCACATACCTTTTATTCAAAGGAGTGCCTGTCATTATAAAGAGTGTCTTGCCTCCTTCTAGAAGTTGTTTTCCTATCAAACACTTATTTCCTTTAGGAATAACACATTATCTAGGACTCATCTCTCATAGTCGGATTGGGATTAACATCTCACAAGAGTTCTGTAGAGGGGTTAAAGGTTAGAGAGGTGCTTAGAGAGGTAAAGCTATGCTAATGGCCCAACAATGGTGTGGAGAATGAGTAACAACAACTATCTGTGCAATTGGACAATGTGTAGCTGGGTGAGGGTGAAGCAAGTGGCTCAAGAAAAAATGTGTAGCAGTACCAAAATGGGCAGATCTCCCCCAAATTCCCAAACTTCCTCTTTTTTGAATCTTAGGAAATGGGTCCTATTTATAGACTCTTCCTTGGTACCAAGAGGACACCAAGTGGCCAAATAGAGAGAAGATATATGTCCCAGAGGATCACATGGAATATTCTGCCTTGAGCCACCAGGCTAAAGGTTCCACGTGTCCTTCTACATGTACTGTGTACTATCTGTTTGCCTCCGCAACTATTTTTTTGAGCCTCAGCAAGTGTAGTTGCAACGGGAGTGTTTGGCGCTGCAACTCCCTTTTGACCCTCAGCAAGTGCAATTACAGCAGGAGTGTTTGCCTCTGCACTTGCCTTCTCAGCTTGAATCTCAGCAAATGCACTTGCAGCGGTGAACCTTGCTACTGCACTTGCCTTCTCAGTTCTACTTGGCCAGTATATGCATTCTCAAGACTTCATTAGTTTACTATCGACTATGTTCGTATTCACCTCAGCGAAACCTCCACCCTTAGCCTCCTAACCACAAACTCCTCAACTTCCCAAGGTGAAGGCCACAGCCAAGCCTGCTATCGGCCATGTTGTTCCTTAGTACCAAGCCCAAGGGGGCTTCATTAATCCTGCATGTGCGACTAATGCATGTCCATGACCTGGGTAATGGGAAGGGAGTCCCTTATACTCAGGCTACCCTGCTCCTATCTTCACGGGATCGCCGTGGTAAACTGGTATCTCTGGGCCTGCTATCAGCTCCAACCAGTAAGTCTTGGAGCCTGCTATCAGCGCCAAGTTAAATGAACTTTGGGGAGGGGGCCTGCTATTGACCCTAGGCTAGTAATGCCTTAGGGCCTGCTATCAGCGCCAAACATTAGCCTCTACTTGCAGAGGGAGGCCTCTCTTAAAGGCTGCTATCACCTTGGTATGATATTCCCTCTGCAACTTAGTTGTTGCGGTCGTAGTTGCTACGGTAGTCATTTCCCGCGGCAAGTTCAGACGGCAGGACCGAAGATATTAGAGATGGCGGCGCCAACAGAATGCCCCCTCAACTTGGACACTGCAAGTACTGCCTCTGCAACTTAGTTGTTTCGGTTTTCTCCTTTCCTCAGCAACTCCAGATGGTTGTGGTACCGACATTACTTGGAATGGCGGCGGTACCGACATTACTTGAAACGGTGGCGCTGGGACAAAGTGCCTCCGCAACTTTCCCGCTGCACATGTTCCCTCCACAACTTCACCACTACAAGTGTTGCCTCCGCAACTTGACTTAGGCATTTTCCTTTGTGGAGTCTACTTGGACCCTTAATGGGTCAGACCTACCTCGGCCCACTGTTGGGCCACTTCCCTTGGGCTTTGGCCCATGCTCCTTTTTCATTCCTGGTTGCCTCTTTGGGGTGACCTCAGTACTTAGGCCCATACTTAGTTTAGGGCTTAATTTCTGACCCTCTACAAGTTCTAACCCATCCAATCTATGAGTAATTATTCTACTAGGACTCGTATTCTTCGTCGTGTATCTCAACCTAGGTGTATATCATTTTCATATCTCGTCCAATTACACTCCGCCATGTGACACCTTAGCCCAAAGTCTCGCCATGTGGATAAGTCAAAAATTATGTCCCCATCACACTATCAATTATAAATTAGAGAGAGCTAAATAGTAGCGTTGGAGTAATTATAAGGTAAGGTAATTAACTAAAATAAAATTTGTTTTTTGTTTAAATCTCATTTAACTAGCTAAAAATGACTAACATAATTACAGTTGATCTAAGAGAGAGAGAGAAAAGAGAGTGAAAAATAAAAATAATACCATTGCTCTTATTCTAAACTAAATGCTATATTGGCACTAGTTAGAGGAACAAAATGCTATCTAAGAATCACCCACAAAACTACTATTCTGTGAAAAGTTAATACCAAAAACTGCCTAGATTGGAACTGCCAAATATGCCTATTAAATTTCTTTCAATATCTACATGTATTAGTGTTTCTGTAAAATGTACAAGATTTGCAATGCATGTGGTCAGGATGAAAAAAATTAAATGGGTTATTTAGAAATTCCTCAAGAAAAGTCCAATATTATTATATATTGACAAGTTAACTAATTGTGGTGCTGAAGTTGGGTATTAAAATTATATGGGTGTATTTAAAAACACCTCACGAAAGTTCAAATATTATTTTATATTGACAAGTTAAGTAATTGTGGTGCTGGAGTTGGGTAATCATAGTCATTACAAATATCAACAATACAACACACTTGCAGAAAATACTTTAAAAATTATTCTGAAAATGAAATGTGTAGACTAGATTATTCTAATATGACTTGCAACATTTAAATTTATGCTAACACTTCATTTTCAACATACATTTTTTTTTTTTTTTTTT
>NW_021034503.1:0-11726 GCF_004153795.1 Camellia sinensis
CGTGAAATGCCTACTTTACATATGAGCATATCTTGGCATGTTATTATGTGTATTATGGTTATGTTATTTATCTTCCTCGCTTATGAATGGCATGTTCATGTGGATATTATTGTCTTGCAGGTTGAATTACTTTGATTTAAGCATTAATGTTAACGAGAAACTAAAATTGGGAGGGTATTGTGTTTTCGCGCACTTAAGTAATGAAGATGAGAATGTGATATATGGATTGTTGGGAATGCGTTTCCCTATTTGAAAGTTAAGTCGTTGCGCAAGTGGTTTCTGGAACCCTTGAACGGAGCGGTTGTATTCGGACCCTAGGTGGTTTGGTTGTAAGGAGGGATTTTCGGGTAAGGCCTATTTTACCTCTCTTCTTGAGGACCTGCGGTGGCCTACACGGTACTATAACCGTTGGTAGGTATCCGAGGTTAGGTCCTGCAACAAAGCAGCAATAGAGGGGCATACCGAATAATCTGCGTCTCGATTCTTGTGTTGGAGGACGAAATTCTTCTTTGGGGGCAGGGATTTCTAGTTTGCTAACATCTAACTTAAACCCTTCATTTATTTATTGAAGTATCATGCTTTATTACTTGATGTTATATTGTGATTGTGGTATTGAACTGGGAAAAAGGTGGTAGGGTGTGTGTATGTTTACTGGGCATTCAAAGCTCACGCGTATCCTGCCAGGTGACGAAGCGGAATCAATAGCTGGAGACGACAGAGCCCGAAACTTTTGAAGACTTTTGGCTATCTTAGGAAGGCTAGAAATTTCCTTGTTTATTTTGTAAGACTCTGTGAAGATTTTAGCTTCTTCTTGGGAATGTAATGTAATGGAACTATCTTTTGAGTTATATATTATATATTAATGTTAATATTCTATGTATGAACCCTTTCGTTACTGTTTGAGACCTTGTGTCATTACCTGTTTAAATCTGTCAAAAGGGTAGTGCGTCCTAAGAAAGCTTAGACTTAGAGGGAGGCTATTTTGACTCCTCCAGGCCGATCTGGAGCTCTACTTGTTATTGACCATAGGACTATTAGTGACTCTCCCTTGACGTGCAACCTATTAGTGTAGAATCGCCGGGTCAGTACCCAAAAAAAAACCAACTTGGGGAAAGGAGGGAAAAAAATGTACTTTTAATTTTTCTTGTTACTTAGGATGTTAATGACAAACATAAGCTTTTTCTTCATCCTCTTTTTAGCTGGATTTTTGATTTTTTTGATTTTTTAATTTTTTTTTGGTGAAGAAGGATGGGTTAAAACCCAAATAGGCCATTTGGTTAGTCCAAAATTATTTTGAGTTTATTCTATTATTTTGTTTTGAGTGATTTTTTATTTTTTGGATGCACTTAAAAATAAATATTTGTGAACATTTTAATTTTTTTTTCTAACTACAAAAAACAAAAAACAAAAAAACAAATATGCACATTTTTTTGGGTTTTTTTTTATATTTAATAATTTATTATTATAAATTTTTTCTAAATATTTACTTTCTAAGTAACATCTACATGTGGATATAAAAAGTAAAATAAAATTGATTAAAATATGAAGGAGTTTAATAAAAAATGGGTTAAACAAAATATTTTAAAAATAGTTTGAGTTTTTAAAAAAACCAAATAGAAAATGTTAGTTTTAATAATTTTGATTTGTTATTTAATATATGAAATTTGTTATGTAAGTTTGTGATTGTTATATCATTTAGGCATCATTTGTTTGGTGAATTAGGTGTTATGGGATAAGAGTACAAGTGAGATTGAGTGAAGAGATTATTCAATATGGTAGTATTAGGTTGGAGATATAAGATAAAGTTTTTTTTGTTTGTGTACTAATGTGGTGGTATTAGGTTATTTAAGGAACTAAATTTATTTTAAAATTATCTAAAATCCTCCTCACATCTTATACTATATATATAACTAAATGTAGTTATTTTTGTCAAAACCTCCAAATATTATTCCTAAATTCATAATTTTAAAAACACTCTCTTTCCTACGTGGCAACCTTCTTTGTTGCCTTTATTTCATGTTTTTTTTTCTATTTCTTCATTTTTTATTTGTTTGATTAATTAAAATAAAATTAATTTCTTACTTATGGATAAGATTTGAATTTCAAATTCCTCCCATATGGATAAACATATGAAACTGAAATTAATTTTATAATCTACAGAAAAGATAAAAAAATAAACATTAATTTTAAAAAAAATTAATTTCATAACTTATAGTAATTTAAAATTTCTTCCCCATAAATAAACAAATAAAGTTGATAAATAACTTATAAAAATTAATTTCATGGCCTACAATAAAGATAAAGATTAAATAATATTTTTTTTAATAAAAAAAAATTACTCTCTTTTTTCCCCCCCTCATTCGTACTTTAATTAATTCATATAGATAAACATATTAAATTCATAAAATAATTATGAAATTATTTCATGACCTTAGATAAGATAAAAAAATTTTAAAATTATTTAAAAATAATTTCATGACTTATAGATAAATAAACATATAAAAATTGATAAATAATTTATAAAGATTAAGTTCGTGGCCTACAGATAAAGTAAAGATTAAATAATTGATCTTCAAAAATTAAATAATAAAATTTAGATAAAGATATGATTTGTAATCTATATATCTATCAAAAACATATATATCTAAATTCTTTATTTGATTTACTCTTTTTTTTTTTCTCCTATCACATATTATCTTTTTATTTTAAATTTTTATCTTATGAAATGCTCTTATCTATAAACTTATTATCTCCTATTAAATTCTTAACATTCTCTTGATATTTTTATTATTCGTTATTACCAACGATAAAGATTGTAAAAAAAAAAAAAAAATTATCGCTCTGAATGAGAATTATTATTAATAATGAAATAATAAGGCTACATGGGAGAATGTAGCACAAAAATCTCACAAAATTATTTTCTTCACTATATTTATTAAAAGGTATAATTTGAGATTCCTTCTATTAGTGATTAAGAATAATTTGTATTAGATCATTGTTATGTTTTTATTTTTATTTTTATAAGGCTATCATCGTTATAGTATTTCTTCAATCCCATCTCTAAATTCTCTCTTTGAAATCTTTGTTTTTTCAATAATTAAATTTAGAATCAATTTCTTATCAAATTTGTTTTCTTGATCCTTATTTTAATGAAGGATCGAGACGAATAAAACTTTCATATAAATATGAAATTAGTAAATATAATACAAAAGATGATAGGGAAGTACTACATATTTGTCAATATTTCTATGTTATTATTAGTTGATTTGCTAGATTATACTATCAATTTAGAGCCCATATGATTTAATTCAATGTTCATGACTCTATTTGTATTTGACCATTTTTTCGTTGAGTAGCCGATATAATTTTTTTTTTTTTGGATATATATGATTAAAGCTATCATTTGTTATATTTTTCAAAATACAATTCAAATAATTTTTTACATTTTTTTTATAAATAAAATGGATTAAAACTATCTCTTTATTAATTTTTATAATACTATGACATTCTTATCTTGATTAATTTTTTAAAATGATGTAGGAACTATGAAGTATTATTCAAACTATGGAGAATGATTTATACTTTGATATGATATGAGTGTGTCATTGATAGAGGAAATCAAAGATAAAGAGTTGCTAATATAATCAATAATGATTTGTTTGAGAAGTTCTTTTTATAAGCAAGGCAACAAACTTAGATTAAATTTTTTTAAAAACTATTTATAAATATAATTAAAAGTTGATTTTATTCATAATTTGATCCCACAATAATAATATACATCACTGATTTAAAAGTTTAAGTAATTTTATGATAGCTTTTTCTAAGCTTATAGAATTTTCTCTCTTTTAATGTTTGTTTTAGTTTGATACAAGTTATTTTATGTTTTCAAGTGATTGTGATACTATTATTTTCAACAATTTTTATAATTAATAATTTCTTATGCATATCAAATTTTATTGTTAAATTTGTGGGTTAATTATTGTTAACATCTACCTAGATGGTTTAATATTATGGCTTGTCGCTATTAAGATATAATTTAAAATTAGATGATTTATTTATCACACAGAATATATATAGTCTATTTTTCCGTGCATCGCACGGGTTACCGCTAATATAATATATTTTGTTGGTTTGTAAAGTGGAGGCAAAATGATCCCAACTTTCTCAGCCATGTTGGTTTGGCAGTTTAGGTTGGAGGGATTGTTAATGAGGTGATAGTTATTGAAGAGATTGTCAATAAGGGGATTAATATCTCGTTTGTCAACTATACATTTTAGCTAAAAAGTCAAAAAGTCACTATAAGTTATCACATCACTATATTTATTTTTCTGCACATCTTTTCGTTAAAAATCAAAAAATTATTAAAATTGGGAAACACTTCGTAGCTCGAAAAAACTCGGTCTGAAATGGCTCGAATACCCAAAACGACGTCGTTTCGGGTATTTTTTTTCTTCCCATTTTCCTTTTCTGAAATCGACAGAAGAAACAGAGAAGAAGCGAGAGAGAGAAGGAGAAATGATGGAGAGAAAAGGAGGAAGCGAAGAAGGAGAAGGAGAAAAAAAAAGATGGAAAGAAGGAGGAAGAGAGAAGAAAACAGAGTGAGGAATAGATCTGTATACACACAGATCTGTGTGAGTATACACAGAGGAAACGGTGATGGCGACGCCGGTGGGTGGCTCTCTCTCTCTCATATATATATATATGTTGATATACATACATAGATCTGTTGATGTTGTTGTTGTTGTTGATGAAGAAGATGAAGGAAAAGAAAAAAAAAAATGTTGGTGGGTTTGATTTGTGGTTTTGATTTGTGTCTTCGTTTCTTTTTCTGATAAAATAATGGGTTTGGTTTGTGTAGTTTTGATTTTTGGGTCATGAATATAGTAACATTCATGATGGAAATTATACACAGAGTAAAGAAATTTCACATTTCATATAGATAGAGGAGAAAAAGAGAGTACAAATTGGGTATGTTGAGAAAAACATATGAGACTCATATGAAAACCTAGAAAGAAAGTAATCAAGTAATGTAACTTTCAGAAAAAACAGAAATGTCCACAAACTGTAAAATTGAAAGAAGATTGATTTATGGTTTGATTATAATGGGTTTGGTTTTCTTTCAATTTTCTGTTGTCTCTTTCCTCTTCTCTTATTTCTATTCTTTTTTCTTTCTCCCTTCTCTCATCTGAAACTACGAGTTATGGAAAAAAAAAAAAAAAATCAAAACGACGTTGTTTTGAAATTCGGGGCAGTTGAGCCACAGTAAAATCGGGCTACGTAGCGGGACTGTTAAAATAGTATGTTCACAAACGAGGCGTAAGTAAAGTGTGTTTGTTTTGATAATAGTGTGAGAGGATAGTTAATGATGCGATTGTTAAATTATTTTAAAATAAAATAAACTAAAAACTTATTTCTATATTAAGAAAATTAAAATAAATATTAAAACAAAAGGTGCACTTGGTATTGTTAAAAAAAAAAAAAAAAAAAGTGCACTGTACTAGATCTTTGGGTGGACATCCAAGTGGAAGACTAGATAGATTGAAGCCGCTCATTACTTTCTTAATTTTACTTGTTTCTTAGCCAAGCCAATCCCCCTACTGAGGGGGATTACTAAGTCACTTAGACTGTGAAGCCTACTTTCTCAAACAACACCAAACATGTTTTGAGTAGGACCCACAACAATCCTACTCCAATTCAACCTCTGAAGCAGCCAAACAAACGGGGCCTCATGGGAATGTTAATTCCACTATAGGAGGAGATTTATATTCCCATGGAATTGCTAATCCCATAGCATTTGTTGCACATAAACAAGGATTTGGTGGATTCCATGGATTGATAATCTAATCCCCTATCTCAAACCCCTAATCAAACATGGCCTCAAAGTCAAGCTTGCGATGGAATTTTTAGGCAAGAACTTAGAATGGGCCAAGCTTGGGCTAAATTTTTTTTTAATTTTTTGTTCTTTTCTAAGGGAAATTCTATTTACACCTAAAAATATTTAAGTGAGTCCATATTTTTAGTACACCCTATTAAATTATTTAAGGTTACAATTTATTTTTATTGTACCTTATTTTTTTCCCCCCTTAAATTACCCTTTTGAGGTACACCCAAATAAAATAAATTTAAAAATTCTTTGAAATTTTTCTTTTGTTCACATACATACAGAGAACACGATCATGGAATTCAACATCGGCGATGCCGACGCCAATGCCAATGAAGAAGGACGAAGAAAGAGAAGGAGAGGGTGAACTTTGCGTTCGGAGGAGAACCAAACACATTCACTTTGTTTGGTTGTACACTGCCGAACAAAGTAAATTTGTTTGGTTATGAAAGTCCGAACAATAATGACAAAAAATAGGCTGAATATTTGCTTTTATGTAAAAAAAATATAGAAATCAATAATTGTATTTTAATATTTGTGTGAATACCTACCTCCTCCTTGATGGATTGCTTCAAAAAACTGTTTTGATTATTACTCTCATAAATTATTTGATTTTATTCAAACTTTCTTCTATTTGTAAGTAACAATATAATTTAAAAAAAAACAATGATTTTGATGATAATTATGAGTTTTGGTGCTGTGAATTAGAGTTTAGGAGTGAGAGAAAAAAAAATTGAAACTTGGGGAAGAAGAAGAAGAAGAAGAAGAAGAAGAAGAAGAAGAAGAAGAAGAAAACATTTAAATAGGAAAAATACATATAATTGATTAGGTAATATGCGGGGAGCAAATATTCAGGCAAGCCCGCACTCCTTTCTTCCAAGCTCCTGTCTGTCCGATCGACCTGCGAGCACAACGGCGGTGAGCTACCCGACAGTGTGTTGCCGGAAAACCCCTCCGACGATCAAGTTAGACACACACACAGGGATAGAGAGAGAGAGAGAGAGAGAGGACTGAGTTCTGTTTAGTGTTTATCTCACCGAAAATGTCACCCATCCAGTATGGGGGGCGCAGACTCGCTTATATACCTTCTGCGCCCCAAATCTACTCCCATTAGTCTCTCGACACGTGGTGCTGCTATCCCATCTGTCAGCACAAATCTTGCTGAACAACATCTAACCCAATTGCCAGCCCACTCTACTAGGAGCTCGGCAGCCGGATTGCAGCATCTCAGCTGCCAGCGGCCATGCTGCACTTCAAGCCCAAGCGTTCCAATAACCAAGCTCATTGAGGACTGAGCTCGGCTGTATTCCGGCATAGCCGAGCTCGGGACAGCTCGTACTGGTTTGCCACCGGCCTTCTTGCTGAGCTAACTCATGAACCGTGGAACCTACACGCCTTGCCTGGCGCCAGTTATCTCGCTTGACCGGCTTCTATACCATGAAGCCAAATAGCTCGGTTCGACCACGCCTTGCCTTAACCGAGCAAGACACTTCAGGATAGGCCCGTTTCATCGTGGCCCAAACTTGTTCGGCCCAAATCTGCCCGACCATTTCCACGGCCCAAACCAGACCATAAATCTCTTTCTCAATTGCCCCTTAATTCCGTCCGCCAAAGCGTGACTGGGATTACCTGTTATAACCGGGGTAAACACTTCCTTGGTTCTCAGTTTTGCAAGAAGTTAACCGGGCTAATTTCTGCGCTCGGTTCCTTGTCTTGCTCGGTCGACGCCTCGTCTGACCTTCCTGTATCTTGACTTGTTCGGTCGACGCCTCGTCTGACCTTCCTGTCTCTTCAGCTCTGACGCTGCCATTAATGGGGACACGTGCCGTGCGCTGATTGGCCTCGAGCCGCCAACAGTCATGTCCCTTCAATTCAAATTTTGGGCGGCCTTTCCACCCCTATAAACATGCCCTATCTCATTTTCTTCCATTCTTACTGACTCACCTCAAACCTTCAACGTTCCAGAGCTCAAGCATCCCCAGCAAGCTTCACTCCTGCCCTTTCTTGCACTCGTGCTCGAAGAAGTAGTCCCTGCCCTCAACTGGTAAGTCCTTCAACTCTTCTTATTGTCATTTCATTTGATATTACTCCTTTTAGAGCACCAAATCCGTAGGTTTTAGGACATAACCCTCCCAAAACCCACATTCGCCCCTATTCTCTTCGTTGTTCTTCAATCCCAGTGATGAACACATGAATACACGAAGAACTGGGACGGACTGGGCTCCAGGTCGCCTTTTGATCCCAAAATACAATAAGACCGAGCAATTTACTAGTATACCAAAACCTTTAGCAGAAACCGGGATAGGCAGGGAACTTGGCCGCTCGACCGGGCTAACATCTGGTCCGCTTGAGCGACCGAGCTCCTTGGTTCACCTTCACGACCGAGGTGGTTGGCACGCTTCATGGCCGAGCTAAAGTCAAGCTCGTTTTGCGCGGCCGCACTCACACTTACAACTGCCATCCTTTTCCTGCAGAGTCCAAGGGGACCACTGACCAAATATTGAGGCTCTCAAAGACCGAGCAGCCATCAAGACACCAGTCTGTGCCAAACTACCTCGGTCGAGCTAATCCAGCCGGCTACACATGGGGCGCTTCCGCTTCCTAGTTGACACTCCGGCTGCTTTGGTCGTGTTCCGGGAAGACTATGGTATCCCGACAGACGTTCACCTAGAGCTCGCCGAAATTGAGACAACCCCTTGGAGCAGATTAGACCAGTGCCTTTTCACCGTGCTTTCCATCATTGAAGGAGGCCTCCGCTTCCCGGTTAACCCTCTGTTGACTGAATTCTTGCGCCGTACCGGGCTAGCACCCACACAAGTATCAACCAACACTTACCGAATAATCAACGGCATCCATGAGCTAAATAACCGGCTAGGGACCAACTTAGGTTTAGTCGAGATACTGCGACAGTACACCCTTGGGCACACCAGCGATGGCCTCACCTATTATTTAAAGATTAGGCCGGGCAAAGAAAAAATAGTGACCGGTACCCCAGACAAAGACTTACACGACGACGACTTCTTCTGGGTGTCCGGTAATTATGAAACGGCCGACGTACCGGGCTGGTTCATTAGCAAAAATTTCGACGAGACATGTAAGCCGTGCTAACTGGCTCGGTTAATTGCCTTTGTTCCATATTCTGTATTTTAACATTTTTCTTCTTTCCTTTGCAGCGATCTAAGCCTTACAAGCTAACTACTACTACCCCAACGAAGAAGCCATCCGGACCGTGCTCCGTTACCGCCATCGGGATTGTAACGAATTACTCGGTTACGTCCCAACATATAGATACTCAGCTCCGCGCCGGAGTAAGGTCACTGACTTTCTCCGTGCTCTGTCACCTCCTCCAGACCCAACACTACCAGACGTACCCCTAAACTGGTTAACCGAAGAAGAAGAGATGGAAAAACGAAGCCGTATCAAGAACCTCCTCACAACAAATTCCACCGAGATGCCGAGCGTCATCACCCACTCTCTAGCTGCTGGTCAATCTAGCGGGGCCGTGGTTGCACTAGCGTCTCCTACTGCCGGACAAGCCAGCCAAGACAACCGCCGGGCTGGGAAACGGCCTCGCGCAGACCCCTCTGCTGAGCTAATCGAAGAGCTGACTACCGAGCAACCCGCCGTCACCGTCGACCCAACACTGGCATGGCGACCGCAGCTCAAGCACCGGGGTAGGAGATCCCGGCAACAGCTCCCGTGAAGGGCGACAAAGAACATCTTCTTACCTTTGACCTCTCCAAGGCCCTTCTCCTACCGAGCGACGTGGTCGGCAGCGACCATGTTCCAGACACCCGGTTGGTGAAGTCGGCCGTGAAGTCCATGACCAGGGTAAAAGTCTTAAACTTCTACTCAAATTTTCACAAGTGTTTGCACGGTTTCCTCTTTGATCAATCTTTCTTCTTGTAGGCCATCCAGAAGCAACACTTGGTCATGGAGCGTATTCATCGACTACGGCAGAAGGCGAATGACACAGCCAACCAAGTTCAAAGCCTTCAAACTGAGCTCGGCCGAGCAAAGTCTTCGCTGCAGATAGCAAACGCGGACAACTCTCGGTTGCTCGGCCAGCTTGGTGACGCCGAGAAAGAGAGGGATGTGCTCCAGGCCAAGCTGCATGCCCTGAAAAAGTCCAAGGAGAAGGAGCTGGAGGACACAAATAATGCCGGCTTCAAGGAGGCCGATGACAGCTACAAAAAACAAGTCTTTGCCACCCAAGATATATACTTCAAAGCGGGTTGGAAGTCTGCTTGCGATCAGCTCGGCCAAGGCCCTGGGACCGACGTGTTTGCCTCTCCGCCGGCTGTCTTCCTACCGACCTATCTCGTGTCGTATGCCAACGACGTCTTCAGTGCGTTGCAGGCTGAGGCTGAGGAAGGACTCGAAGGAGAAACCGAGGCAAATGCTGAGGAACAGGACCGCCAAATGGAGGAGCAGCCGGGCCAAACTGAGACCGGTGTCCAAGGCCAACCACCAACGGTCAACTTGGAGGCAACCGAGGATGAATTCACTAACCTTTCCCCTTTAGCTTAGTTTTCTTTTTCTTACTTTTTGTCTGAACATGTAACCGGGCTAAGTTCCCCACCTTTTGTACTTATTTTCACATCAATGAAAAAGCTCTAATTTCATCAAGTGTTTGCACGGTCTTAAAGCTCAGTAACTTCAAGCGGACAAAATACTTCGGCAACACTAACCATCTTGCATAACTTAATTAACCGGGAAAGACATCTCGGTTGCAAGCATATAATTGAATAAATCATCAACTATTTCAATCGGAACAATATATCTCGGTTTGAATAAATAATAAGTATACTCAACCGGAGTAAATCATCTCGGTTGAGAATCTCAGAGTTGAGCAAAACATCAACTCGTTCAACCGGAGTAAATCATCTCGGTTGAGAATCTCAGTTGAGCAAATCATCAACTCGTTCAACCGGAGTAAATCATCTCGGTTGAGAATCTCAGTTTGAGCAAATCATCAACTCGTTCAACCGGAGTAAATCATCTCGGTTGAGAATCTCAGTTGAGCAAATCATCAACTCGTTCAACCGGAGTAAATCATCTCGGTTTAGAATCCTAGAGTTGAGCAAATCATCAACTCGTTCAACCAGAGTAAATCATCTCGGTTGCAATCTCAATTAAAAAGCAACAATCAGAATGCTAAGGCAAAGATGAGACACTTAGTTTGAGGTTGACCGCATTCCATGGCCGGGGTATTCCTTTACCATCCAAGTCCTCCAAGTGGTATGCCCCCTTGCTTGCCAGACCGGTTATCTTGTAGGGTCCTTTCCAATTTGCCCCCAGTTTGCCTTCACCTAGCACCAGGGTATTGCCCATGACTTTCCTCAAGACCCAATCACCTACTTTGAACGGTCTGGGGTGCACCGTTTTGTTGTATTTCCTTGAGAGCTCTTGTTGGTAGGCAGCCACATGGATGAGAGCCTTTTCTCGGCGTTTGTCCACGAGGTCCAATTCCAGGGCAATGGCTTCGGCGTTCAGCTCGGGCTCAAAACTTTCACTTCTGAGGGTGGGCATTCCAACTTCCAAAGGTATGACCACCTCCATGCTATATGCCAAAGCAAAAGGAGTTTTCCCGGTAGATTGTCGCGGGGTTGTTTGGTATGCCCAAAGGATGCTGAGGAGTTCCGCAGCCCACTTTCCCTTTGCCTTCTCCAGCTTTTTCTTCAACCCATCAAGGACGGTCTTGTTTGACGCCTCGGCTTGACCATTAGACTGCGGGTACGACGGGATGGAGTTGTAGAATTCTATCTTCAAGTCTTCACAAAATCCTCTAAAAAGGCGTCCGTCAAATTGGGTGCCGTTGTCAGAGATCAGAATTTTGGGGACG
>NW_021034505.1:7482-27450 GCF_004153795.1 Camellia sinensis
TTGGTCAAAAAAAGAACCCCAAAAAATGTTTAGTTATTATATTAATTATTAAAAAATTAAAATTAAAATTAAAAAACTTGCCTGAAGTTAAAAAGACCCTAACAAAACCTAATAATGATGTAAAATTAATAGATGGTTGATGCGTTGAATTTATTGGAAGAAGCCAAAAAATCGATTTTGTGATGATTTATTTAAAATTAATGAATGTTTTGCTAATTGTGTGTATAAATATTATTGATTATATGAGTTACAACTACTTCTGAGGAAGGAAACTTTTCGAAGTTAAGATCGATTAAGTCTTATTTTTGGTCAACAGTGTTACAAGAAAAGATGGAATAGATTTACACTTCTATCCATTCAAAAAGATTTAGTTAATATTTAGTCTTACTGTTTTATTATCATTCAAACATTGAACACCTTCTTTCACCAAATTTTCATTGTCATTCTCACATTTATTAGGTTGTTTAATCACCAGATCTTCAGCAACAAATTTTTTTCCTCATTCCGAAGCTATATTTCTTAGGAAACATGACTATATAATTGACATATATTCAACACACAAAAATCTCCAAAGAAAATGTTTACAATCACATTGAAATTTGAAATAGAGTTAAATTACCTTTAGATTCTTTTAAAAAAAATATGTTTACAGAAATTAGGGCAGAGAAATTAGAAATTACCCAACCACTCACCGGCTCTGGTTCCTTGCTGATCGCTGCCGCCGTTCCTCTCGTTGCTTGTTGCCCACAGTTGGGCCTGGTTTTGGATTGACCTAGATGTATCGTATTTTTCGGAAAAAAAAAATGATTCAATTGATGGGATTTGATATGATA
Source organism: Camellia sinensis (assembly GCF_004153795.1). NCBI lineage: Eukaryota > Viridiplantae > Streptophyta > Magnoliopsida > Ericales > Theaceae > Camellia > Camellia sinensis. Next base: position 8,316 of record NW_021034505.1, read on the forward strand.
CTTATGAGTTTGATAATATTGATGAGATTAATATTCAAATATTTCTTTTAGAACTTGTTGACTTGATCCATAAGCGGGACTACCACCCAACAACATATTGCCAGAAGCAGAATCCCATATTTCATTGAGATAATTTCTTATCTATTCTAGAGCAACTAAAAAGAGATTATATAATATAAAAAAAAGTATTCAATTCAGATGTAGAATAAAAATTTAAGAATAAAATCGAGTTTAAATCATCCCAAGAATCTACTAAAAGTTTGCCCAATCATTAAATCGTATATGAAAACATAATGGTGTTGATACATTGCGTCAAATTTAGACTATGAGAAGGAGTAATTTTTATATGCGGATAGAGTATCTATCACGCGGTACCTTCTACTATTGTGATTGGCTTTGATAGTAAAATCCAATACATTTATGTTAGGTGTTTGAAAACACTAGAGACACATATATATTTATAATTGGTAAAAAATAATACTACGTAGTTCCCTATTAACCTACAAAAATTTCTCAGTTGAGCCCATCTATTACACAAAAGTAATAGAGTGATGTTTTGAGATGTTAGAAAAAAGCTAACTTTTTAACTTTTTTGGTGGCTTTTTTCACAAAAAGCTGGATTCTTTTGGGTAAAAAAGCTAATTTTTTTGGTTAAAAAAACTAAAAAGCTAAAAAGTTGACTTTTTACCAATGTTGCCAAAATGCCTCAGATTATCTACTATAATTTTAGCTGACAGATTATTAGAAACAAATCAATGCTTCAGATGAGATGAGACTACCTACCTAATTGATGTTTTTATAAATAAAATAAAATATTGAAATTTTTTTTAAAAAAAATTAAAATCAAACGGCATGGGTCATTACAGCCTTCTCAGGCATCGAATCCCCCAGGCCCGCTGGCTGTTTTGTTGGAATCAAGATCCCCTCCTTGCATTTCTTACTTGCAGGGCCATTGGGCCTACTTTTAGGCCCAATTTTGATAATTCAAACCGTTCATATTTTAAGATTTGTTCAATATATCATACTTGTAAAAAATCAAATTGATCGGATATCAGAAAGCATGTGTTCGGAAAACTCGAACTAAAAGCTATTCTTTTAAAGAATTTAATAAACAGTTTTCCGAACAGATACTTTCTGATATTCGAGCAACTTGATTTTTTACAGGTATGATATACTAAACAAATCTTAAAATATGAACGGTTCGGATCATCAGAATTGGATCTAAAAGTGGACCCAATGATCCTACAAATAGGAAATGCAAGGAGGGAATCCTGATTCTTGGCTTCGGATTGCGGGGTTGAGAGTTTGTAAGCCCTTTGGGCACTTTATCGTTAAAAACAACAATAAAATGAAAGCGTGATTTTCTAACCAATAAACACGCGAAAAATATGAAATAGATTGAGAAATTTTAAACCCTTTCACAAATTAGTATAATTTTATCACAGCGATTATTCTTTAACTCGTATACGACCTATTCAAGGATCAGTTTTTCACACATACGACTATAATTAAAAAAAAAACAAATCTTGTAACCAATAAAATATATCAACAAATTTGCACCATTAACATTTATTTCCAATCCTTACAAAGCTGTAGCAACACTTCTACCGCCTCGTCTATCTCTTCATCTCCTTTCATTCTGGTCTTCTCACCAAAATTTCTTGCTTTAATCCTTACGTCTTCTCCACTTTTCTCCACCACAACCTTCCTTATTGCTTGTGCTATCTCTTCTTTGTTGAGTCTTCCATTGATGTCTCTGTTGAACTCTGCAGCGACACCAACCCCCTCCACCAGTTTAGCATTGAATGGCTGCTCTAAATGCATGAGCATGGCTACAATTGGTACCCCAAACTTTAGGCTTTCCAATATTGAATTCCATCCACAGTGACTAACCAAACCACCAGTGCTCGAATGGGCTAGAATTCTTGCCTGTGGAACCCAACCCTCCACAACCAATCCTCTCTCTCCTACTCTGTCAATAAACCCTTGAGGCAGTGCTTCTTCAACCTCAATTTTCTCTCCCATACAAGGTTCTAAATATCGGCCAGTACGTCCCGTACCGGCCGGTTCGTACCGGAAAATGGGAGGGCCGAGTCGGATACTCACCGGTATACCGGCGAGATTGGATTTCACGTCCGTATCGGTCGATTCCCGACACGTATCGGCCCGAATCCGATACATACGACGATACAGTCCGATACACACATTGATTGTCGCCGGTACAGATGAAAATCAGCACAGAAAACCTGTAAGATCTAAGCTTCTTTGGGCTGTGGAGTTCACTTTGATCTTCAAGCTTCTTCAAAGACAGTTTGTCCCTGAGTTGCAAGTTATAATTTGTGTTTATGCTCTGTTTTTGGTGAGTTGTTGTGCTATGCTCTGTTTTTTGGAACCGCTGCTGCTATGCTCTGTTTTAGTTCATGTGTGTTGGGTATACCTCCTTATTGGAGTGTGGGACCTAATTGGTTTACTAAAGGAGTTTTAATTTGGTTTGGTTTAGGTATAATATATTTTTATATATTATATCTAATTTTGTGGAGACCTAATCCAATTTGGAAACAACTAGAGTTTTGATAAAACAAACCCTAGAATTAACAATATATATATATTGTTTATGTTTTTTTGCTTGGTGGATTATAAGGACAAAACGGCAGTAGCTATTGGTTTTAGCCTCGGTAACAGTGCCGGTTAATTTGCTTGGTTCATTAGGAGCTTTGGAATTTTCTTTCAGTGCACGTTTGTTTGGGTGTTTGGTGAAGCTGATTTGGGTTATTATTTTGGGTCTTCTTCAACTCTGATTCTTAAGATTTTGGTTCATCTATTTGGTGAGGTCTTTCCTCTTTGTTTATTTGTGATTATTTGGAATTCACCTAAGGATGGTTTGTGAGACTATTAGTGTCTCGTTTGTAATCGTTTGGAACTTATTTGGTTGATAGTGGAATCGGATTTCGATCCCGTGGACGTACCTCACATTGAGGGAACCACGTAAAAATTCTTGTGTTGCTTTTAAAGAGGTTTATTCTAATTAGATTTTTATTTTTATTTTAAATATATTATTGTTACTAAGTAAATTAGAATTACAATATTTGTCAATTGAAAACTATTATTGTACATAATTAAAAGTTATAATTGACAAATTAAGGCTAAAAGAGTCAAAAAAATGCATAAAATTGAGTTTTATAGGGATTGCTAATGATTTCTAAAATTTCACGGCCGCGACACCCGATTCCCGATACGTACCGGCCGATACTACCGATACCGATACTCCGCGATTGATACTGTTACGTTACCTGATACCGCGATTTAGAACTATGCCCGTACGGTGGTTTGGGGGCGGATTCGCATTTTCGCCCCCTTAACAGAGAGAGAGAGACCGTGTCTTGCATGGTTGAGAGAGTGCATGTGTATGGATCTTCCCTCAAAACCGTGTGTGTGTATGCATGGTGCATGGGCTGTGTGTGTGTGTGGCAGTGTGAATGGTGTGTAGCTTTATGTGTGGTGTGTGTGTGTATTGAAAACTCCAGCGGGCAGCGAAGGCAATGTTGCCGGCCGGAGTAGCTGGTGATAGAGTAGCCGGAGGTGGAGCGGCCGGTGGTGGAGCTGAAACCGGCAGAGCGGACACCACAAGAGGTGTGGCCAGAGATTGACCTCCAACGCCGGCGACGACAATGCAGATAAAAGCTACAACATAGACGGACCTGCGATCCATAAAAGAAAATCAGCCGGTTCCTCTCATTCAGAAGCATTTGTTGTGAGAGGCCGAAGCAAAACAAGGGGGAAAAGTAAGACTCCTCATGGTTGTGATCAAAGCCGTGACAAATCGAAAGATGGTTTTTTTTCAAAGAAAGACATTGAGTGCTATTATTGCCATGAGAAAGGGCACATGAAGCGAGAATGCCGAAAACTCAAGAACAAGGAGAAAAGACGTGATAAAAGTGTGGATAAGAAGCAAGAAGACACAACGACAGTTACTATCGATGATCTCATGGTCGTTTGTGAAAATGAATGTATCAATTTTGTGGGCCAAGAGAGTAATTGGGTGATTGATTCCGGTACTTCTTTTCATGTGACTTCTCGAGTTGATTTCTTCACTACCTACATCGAAGGAGATTATGGTTTTGTTCGAATGGTTAATGAAGGTCTGTCCAAGATTATTGGCATGGGTGATGTTTGCTTGGAAACAAATTTGGGCTGCACGTTGTTGCTTAAAGATGTGAGGCATGTTCCCGACATTCGCCTCAATTTGATCTCTACTGGGAAGCTAGATGATGAAGGCTTCAACAACAAATTTGGTGATGGAATATGGAAGCTCACGAAGGGTTCTTTGGTGGTGGCTAAGTGCAAGAAGACTCATACACTTTATTCGATGCAAGGAAAAATTTGTAAAAGTGTTGTCAATGCACTTGAAGAAGATACTTCTACTGAATTATGGCACAAGCGGCTTGGCCATATGAGTGAAAAGGGGCTACAAGTTTTGTTCAAGAAAGAGCTTCTACCCGGTTTGAAAGGTACGCATCTCAAAACTTGTGTTCATTGTTTGGCGGGTAAACAACATAGAGACTCAAGGAAAGTTTGGGCTTTTTTACTAAAAACTAAAGATCAAGTTCTAGAAGTATTTAAGCATTTTCAGGCTATGGTTGAAAGACAAACGGGGCAGAAATTGAAGTGCATCCGATCAGACAATGGTGGTGAATACATTGGGCCATTTGATGGGTATTGTCGCAGCCAAGGTATTCGGCACCAAAATACAGTTAAGAAGACTCCTCAACAAAATGGAGTTGCCGAGAGAATGAACTTGACAACACAAACTTAATACTACAAAGCTTATTAAAACTAGCCAGTGATGAATGAATTAGGCTTCCAACTCAATCTCCATAGCCAACTCACCTGAACCAGAAGCAACCGAATTGTTATCGGATGAAGAGGGGGAAGCAGAGGGATTTGCTTGCCCCATTTTTGCATGCCACTCATCAATACTTGCAAATTGATCAGCATTATGTAGACAGAGTAGTTCATGATTTTCAAAAATTTTCAGAATCTTTTTAGTTTCGCCGAGAAGTTGAGCTGCGAGTCGGACATTCTCCTCCCTCTTTTCAATGGCACTGGAAAATCACTTCATGGTTATAACCCCAGGTAAGTTGGTAAGGCAAGCACCTAGTATACCTGCAATCACATAACACCACGTAGGTAAGTTGATAACACAAGTACCAAGTTAAGTCGTTATAAGCGTCTGACTAAGCATAGTGGGCACAAACTCTAACACTGTATTTGGTTGGGGAATTTGCAAAGAAATTTGGAAAGAGAAAGGGAAAAACTAGGTGAAATGTGAATAAAATATACTTACATTTCACTTAGTCACACACGGGTGATGCTATGGTACATTTTGGTGTACCATACATTTAGTTATGAACTTATATGATTTTATATCATAACCTATACCATTTTAGTCATAACTATCACCATATTAACTCATAACTTAGTTATATTCAATTATTTACTTATACCATAGTACTTCATAACCAGGTCATAACTAAGTTATTAAATAATTTTTTTTCTTAAATTAGGCAACCGGTGTACCCGGTTACCAAACAGAGCAAAGTCAGAGTAGTCCAACAGTCCCGAAGCCAGTTGGCCTCCCTCTCTGGGTCGTGCTCTTGCTCTTGCTCTTCTCTTCTCCTCCCTCCTCTCTTCCACCATAGCTGGAGCTTCAGCCATTGCCGAAGACCACCAGCCCCGTTGGCGTCGGGACCACCACTCTCTCAGTGTAACCTCTCACTCTCTTGACGTCAAGAACTAGAGTTTCTTCCATTCAAATCGAATATTTCCAAGAGATATTTTCTGTGGCTCAGGTTTGTTTCTAACTCTAAACTTCACTTACATTAGGGCTTTTGATTTGAAAACCCTAACCCTTATTGAATATCTGATATTAAGTTTGGTTCTCAATGAAAATTAAAATCTATATCCAATAACTGTGCCACTTTGATTTCAGAACTGAAGAATGAATATCTGATATTAATTTTTATGGATGGTTTAGATCAATGGGTGTTCCCGTCATATGGATGATTTGTCTGTGTTTATATCAGTATCTACTCTCTGTCTCCCCCATACCCTGTGTCTGCCATCTGTCTTCCTTGCTCTGTTTTTGTGTTTTTGAGTTATATGGTTTGAGTTATACGGTTTGGATTTGGATTACCCGTGTGTGCAGATTTTATTATGGTGTGCAGATTTTAGTGTGTGCAGATTTTATTTTTGAGTTATTATGGTGTGTGCAGATTTGAGTTATGATGGATACATTTTTAGAAGTGTTTAAGAAGTGTTAGTCCCCATTACATGTCTGATATGAACATGGCTTCCCTCCATGTCCATGCTACTTAGTTTGATTGAATTAAATTTACAACCCTCATACCCCTATGGTCCTGGTAATGACCTTAAACTGCCCATCATAGTTTGTCTAGTAAAGATCTTCAAAGGTACAGAAAGATTATGCTATTGCACTAACTTTTTCATAACATGTTTTAATGCAAAGAGAAAATCTTTTCAGTAATTTGACAGGTTCTAGCGAAAATCGAACCAAAACCAATTGTGTGATTGGATTGATGTGAGGATGGAGAAGAAATTGAAAATAAAATGAGAATCTAACAATGTGATCTATTATATTGGTTTTGGTGAGGACTCCCAAAGGCTAAAAGTACATGCACATAGTGATTAGTGGCAGTATGTGGGCATGCATATGTGGTTAGATTTCCATTTTGCTCTATTGGCACGTGCCATCACCAACTAATGATACAATTACATATGGATAGTAAACCCCGGGGGTGGGAGTGGGAGTGGGAGTGGGAGTGGGGGTGGGGGTGGAAAAATTTAACTTTGAATTTGTGGATGTTGAAATATAACCTCATAGCCAGATCAGATTCTTTCCCCGAAATTCTGGAAACTAAGCCGAAGCACACGTGTACTAAATAAGTCCAACGCATGCATAAGTAACAAATCTGGTGGCTCGTCCACCCGAATCACTTCGATAATCAAGTTAGTCAACACATCTCACAATGATAATCAACTCAAGTATATAAGTCTCAATAAAAATGTACCTCATATTCATAGGGTGCCTTCTTTATATAATGATTAGTACCCTCATCCCTTAGAAGTTTGTCAAAAATATAATTTATCAAGGACTCCTTCATTTCGAATTAAGATTGACTCTCTCAAAAGTTCTCACTTATCTAAACAAATAGTCTGTTATCATTTAAAACTCTTATTCTCTATCTGAATATCTCAAATTTAGACAAAACTATCCACATGACACATCAACTAACCACTTAAATCACGTGAATAACTCAAAATTATGTCTCCATATAATTCTATTGTTTAGTGAAAGGGGAATACACATTCTTGGATTGTCCTATTCTTAGAAGTGTTTGAGTTAGCTAGATTTGTGGGATGCTACCCACATGCTGGGTGATGCTATGGTACATTTAGATGTACCATACATTTAGTTATGAACTTATATGATTTTATATCATAACCTATACCATATTAGTCATAACCACCACCATATTAACTCATAACTTAGTTATATTCAATTATTTGCTTATACCATATTACTTCATAACCAGGTCATAACTAAGTTATTAAATAATTTTTCTCTTAAATTAGGCAACCGGTGTACCCGGTTACCAAACAGAGCAAAGTCGTAGTCCAACAGTCCCGAAGCCAGTTTCAGAGTAGTCCAACAGTCCCGAAGCCAGTTGGCCTCCCTCTCTGGCTCGTGCTCTTGCTCTTGCTCTTGCTCTTCTCCTCCCTCCTCTCTTCCACCATAGCTGGAGCTTCAGCCATTGCCGAAGACCACCAGCCCCGTCGGCGTCGGGACCACCATTCTCTCAGTGTAACCTCTCACTCTCTTGATGTCAAGAACTAGAGTTTCTTCCATTCAAATCGAATATTTCCAAGAGATATTTTATGTGGCTCAGGTTTGTTTCTAACTCTAAACTTCATTTACATTAGGGCTTTTGATTTGAAAACCCTAACCCTTGTTGAATATCTGATATTAAGTTTGGCTTTTGATTTGAAAACCCTAACCCTTATTGAATATCTGATATTAACTCTTAACCCTAACCCTTAATTTCCCTTTCTTTTGTATTTTCCTCTGCTTTCTCGTTAGCCACACACACAGAGAGAAAATGTGCGTGAGTGTGTTGAAATCAAAGGTATGATGGAAGAGTTCTGAAAAAGTTCAAAATTTGTAATCCAACTATTGGCTCTTTCTCTATCTGTCTTTGATTGTATCTACAATCAGCAATGTCATCCCAAATCATCCTCTGTTATACCTTTCATAGCATAAACAAATAGTTAAAATAATGATAATGAACCCGTCAGTCTAACTGGACATAAGAAATTTCACATTAACAAACAGTATATGTCGGATATGCATGACATGTGCCGAAACATCCAACTCATATTTTCTAATTTTGTTTCCCAAACAAATTCTCTGTTCTTATGAGAAATAACATAGGAATAGATTCATCAAATAGAACAACCAAAAACAGATTAAGCTGGGAAAAAAATTCAAATATTCTTAGGCCTCGTTTGGCAAGAGGCTATTTTAGCCAATTAGCCAAAAAGTTACTAAATTAGTCAAAAAGCCAACAACCCATACCAAAAAGTCAAAGATTCTCTTTTCTCTCTACTTTTTGCACATCTTTTCGTAATTAGCCAAAAAGTCATCCCAAACATACAAGTTTTTTTTACCTACCTTTTTAGCCAAATAGTCAAAAAGTTACTAAATTAACCTGTTCCCAAACGAGGCCTTAGTTTCACACTTCTATGATATAACAATCCCGTAAATTTGAGTATTTTGTTGATTTGTAGGGATGAGCTAACCTGCCATGAATCGTAGGCTGCGTTTACTAGAAAAAGTGGTGTTTGAATTTGCTGAGCCATATTCTGGGGGAAAAAACACTGCAACATAGTTGAGATGTATTGGTACCATTGACAAGAAATTAGGGAATAAGGAACAATACGATTGAGATAACAAACAACTCTTACCAAACCAGGTCCCATTTTTGAAGTGCACTATATGAGTAAATTTTTTGTTGATCCCTAAGTAGCGGAGTCAAATGAAAGTTAGAATCTGAACTCACATCAACAAAATGAAAACCACAAAAATTGTAATGGAAACATCATGTGAGAGAGAGAGATTGAGAGAGGGTACATGTGTGGTGACTACATCGTTATAGAAGGCTTCAATGTGTTGTGTTCCGGAAACATCCTTCCTGTTTACAGTACCATGGTGTTTTTAGTTACAGAATAAAATGAAAAATTTTCAATTCTTGCATAATTCAGAAATATGATTGTGATTGTAAGTCGTATAGAAGAGCTTACGTATTGATAAAATAGGCAGTGTCCAAAAGGCATTTTACTTTAGTACTGATGGGTAGAAGAGCTCGGAAGTTATCACAATGCAATATGAATGTTAAACCACCAGCTGAACTGCCTGAGATGATAGCCTGTTCGAACAGAGTTTTAGGAGTAATTAAGAACAATGATAATGATGATGAAGAGGGAGAAAGAGAGTATGCAACATAGATATGAACCACACATACATTTGCAGCATTCTTCATTCCTTTTGCTAATAGATCCTCAATAACAGCGGCAAAAATCCTGAAGTGAAGATTAGTAGCCTGATGAAAGTAAAAATGCAATCATAAATCCAACAAAATACAAATTTACAAGCGATGTAGGTACTAATCTCCTAATTTTGTTATAATTGCTACTAATATAACTCACGGGATTGACTGCTTCGATAGCGCCTGTAAATGATGACCCATCGCAGTACATAACCTTGATCCTATTCCAATTATAGAAGTCTGTGTATTGAAATAGAGTTAATTTTCTTAATTAGGAAAGAAGCTCGAAAACCTGTGAAAGTTCAAAGGGAAAGAAATGAAATCCAGATCAATTGGGCATACCTGGATTAAACTTTTGCAGGTTGCTCAGAAGCCCAGAGAAAGCAAGCTGATTTGCCATTTGCTTAGATGAACCTAGACGAGTGTTCTTACGGGCAAGGCAAGTTGTAACATTGTTACACCATCCTCCTCCCTGAAAATACAAAGTAGACAATGTTCATTTTTTTTTATTTTTATTTTTATTTTCGGGTAGGATGTTCTCTATAAAATCCATTAAAGATCTTGCAATGAAACTCTCAAAGCAATCAGTAAAACCAAAAGACTAATACATCAAATGGGTTTTATAGAAAAGCGTCAAATGCCTAACTTAGTCACTCACAATGAACTGCCAAGGGTAGTTATCTTAGCAATCAGGTGGGGTGGGGGCAGGGAGCGAGAGCATATAGAAGTTTCTAAGATTATGAGCATGTATATATTTTATATATTAAATATCCTCAAAAATTACTTTCTTCTGTTCAATTGTAATATGTGTTTAAATATGAATTATTATTGAAGTTTGATGTCAACAAATTGTTTTCATGAAGTATAAATAATATAATATAAACACAAAGTATTAGAATAAGTTTGAGTTATTTTTCTTTTGTTTATTTAACATTCGCATGTTTCACATCTTGTATCTCCGTTGAGAGAGATTTTCTAAAATTATGTTTCCAAGTAAGAAACGTCACTCAAGTAAGATTTTCATACTACTAAACATCAAAGCACTCAATTACATCATTGCAATTATCCAATTAGCATTTCAAAAAAATCAAAATCAGTTCTCAATTCAATTTCCAATAAAACTGCAGAAAATTGGGTATCTTATATGATTTCATAATTCTTATTTTTCTTTTCAATCATCTTCTTAACAACAAACAAATCATTTTTGTATTGTAAAACAAAATGGTAAATGAAGGACCAACCTCAAAATGAACCAACCAATAGTTAATTCCTGCTCCAAACCCCTTATCAAGATGGTAAGCCGGGGGAGACCCATCCAAACAAACTGCACAATGTCAGAATCCCAAACACATTATAGTCAAGATTGTAAAAAAAATTTAAATTGGCTTATTATGAAGAAGATTTTAACCTGCTCCTTTTGCAACAGCATTCTGAACATAAGTTATGCCAACATAGAAGCCTTCTGTTTTGAGCAATATCAGTACACAAACTAGCATTTTCAACCATTGTCCTAATCTCCCATTGGCCATTATGCACCTCTGTTAATCATACCATACCATTGAAATTCTAAGAATTATATGTAAATAACAGAGAAACCCAAAAAAAAATAATAATAATAATAATTAATTTAATTAAATTACAAGGAATATATTGGGAAATTTGATAGAGAATAAATTGTTTTATTGATAGAGAATAAAACCCAGATGAGTATTTCGATATAAACAAGCTTTGAAAACCCAAACCCAGTATTGAAAAACAATAGTCTTTTACAGAAATAAGAAGTGGGCTTGAATTGAATTGATACACTAGTGTCAGTATATATATATATGAATTGTGTGGTGTGTTTGGTTTGGTTTTATTCTTTTTATTAACCAAAAGAGAAGAGAAGAGCCAACCGACAAGAATTGGCTCCAAACCCAGTAAAAAAACAGAGGCACCAAAAAGTGAAACCCAAAAAAAAGCTGCTGCGATGCGAGAAAGAGAATTTGCAGCACAGAGAATCTTATCGGTTTACGCGCTCCTCTTTCTAGACTCTGCAATTAATGAATTACAGGTGGATAATAGTGATTACTATTTTTTCAGGGGTTAAACTTTCAATTTCACTAGACGTTGCAATTTTTTATCGATAACAATCATTAAATGGAGGTTTCTTATCACATCACGGGTGATTCTATGGTACATTTAGATGTACCATACATTTAGTTATGAAGTTATATGATTTTATATCATAACCAATACCATAATAGTCATAACTACTATCATATGATCAAGCCCAGCCATGTTTGGAAACCCCCTATGAGAGATTGTTCTAAGACGTAAGAAATCCGTAGTCAACCCATCATTGCCACCTCCACCACCGCCGCCTTCATTACTTCCCCTCATTGCCATCCCTTTGGCATTACATGGTCTAATTTATTTTTCTTATCACCCAAGTAGAGAGAGAGAGAGAGAGAGAGAGAGAGAGAGAGAGAGAGAGAGATAGCTTAATCCTCCAAGATGACCATAAGGAACGAAAGAGCAACAAAAAACACAACAAAAGATAATGACCTTCGATAAACCCCTCCCACTTCCAACTTAGTTACTCCCACTCTTCCTAGCAGGATTAGCAACCATCCTTGGCTTCTTCTTCTTTTTTTTTTTTTTTTTCTTCAATAGAAGGTAAGTAACAATGATAAACACAAGCAATGATAAACACAAGCAAATTAATAAACAAAATATAAAAAATCATCTGGATTGAAATAGAGTGATGATAGGATTACCTCCAACATTCATGTCAAATAACACATCTGACCGCATATCGAACTAGCAAATACACACATCTTGATTTTCCATTAAATAATTAAAAAAATATCAAAATTACTTGATTCGAGAAAAACCTATTTTCATTCAAAACCCTCAAACTTCAAAGACACTAAATTATTAATTTACTTCTTATTTTTCTTTTTCTTTTCTTCCCCCCCCCTCCCCCTCCCCCCTTCTTTGTTGTTTATTGCTTTTTCTACAAGAGCATGAAGATACATGAAACAGAAAAATGCCTTTAAAAAATTATTGTTCTTCTATTTTTGGGGTCTTTGATTTATTGATTCATTCCAAACTAGAGTTTATATGGGTTTATGTGTGGTATGTATGGTCATGCTACTACACCCCTTTTGAGATGTGTACCATATGCAAATTATAACATTTGGCCTAATTTCCAAAGGATTTACACTCTAACATGTATCCTAATTAATATGCTATATACTTATTAGAGTTCTATAAACCCTCATGTGTAATTGTAATTATTTTACATTTTTTCATCACTAATGATGCCCTTTCATATATGCTATTTTCCCACCACCTCATTAACTCTTTTACAAATAACAACTTCATTTTGGAATTTTTAAAGTTTTGACATGTTGGTTTATGTCTTTTAATTTTTTCCCCTCTCCCTTAGTTTTGTGTTTTGGTTGAACTGCTTCATTCCTTATTTTTGGCAGGTAAAAGGAGAGGCCAATACCTCTTACATCTGTGCTTATATTTCGATCGACGGAGTACACTATAGCAATTGACTTCTGGTTTGCTGGTTGTGTTGTTGCTGAAATACTTCTTTGACAGGTACATATTTTTTCCTACAAGGTCCTCTATGCTTCAATATATTTAAATTATATGGTATGCGTGATGGCCAAATTAAAAAGCAAAATATTTATGATATAACTTGTACAGTCACACCCTCATTCATCACAGTTTTTGTATTAAAAAAAACTAAGACTAAAAGTATAAGGTCAAAGTTAAAAATTGTGACCTTTAACCAATTTTGTAGTAGTGCTCATATATTAGTATTATTTATTATGAATCTAAAGTATCAATGACAGAATAAATATAAATAATAAAATCAAATAATAAGCATAGCATTAATACAAGAGAAGCTCTATTCACAACCCAAGATTCAATTGTGAGTGGCAGTGGGTATAGTAGTATGCAAGGGTCCTTAGTGCATCAAATCTTTAGTTAGTGTATGTATATTACTGAATACAACTGTATCAAATCATTCTCCCATTTTCTAATTTCTTGTATTTTGTATTCTAAAAAACAAATTGCTTTCCTAAACATTTATAATTTTCAAGTGCTTTATGTGGTTCAAGCCATCCCCAAACCCATGCAGAGAATAAAAAAAAAAAAATTAGAAAGATAAAATATGGGAAAGTGAACCACAACATAGCTAAAACCAAAGCAAGTAAAACCAGTTAATAAAGATATTCAACCTTCTGACTGTATACCTAAAGTGAGACTTGAAGGAGCAAAGGAGCTATACATAACCATGACATCGTTTTTTATTTTTTTTCTACAATAGTCCCAAAAATAAAATAAAAAACAATGTCGTTTTTATTATCAATTCGTATGGTGCCAAAATATTTGGCTCCTTTTTGCGACAAAAAAATTTCCTTACCAAATTACAAATTTTGTCCAAAAAAATTAACTTCTTTAATCTATTTTTTATGGTAATGTGACCTAAGCTACTGGGGTATCATTTTTTGTTTATGATTAGAATTTTTTTTAGTGTCTTTCCTTTTTACATTGGAAACATAGTCTTTGTTAACTACATTATTATAAAACAAATCCATTCATGTGTGCATGTCGTGCATTTGATGAATGTACTATAACCTTTAAGATTTTTGTTTGTTTGTTTTTTTTCCTAATCAAAGATATTATGAGTTTATTTTTCTTGTCTTTCTTTACAAGGAATTCTGATTGAAGCCTAATGGATAAGCCGACTGATCCTCCAAAGCGCCCGATCACTCCATTCATTTTCTTTTGGTATTTCGTTAATATCTATTTGTATGTAGTTATATATTTTCCATTATACGAATTCTTATATTCATTTTCATATGTTTATAGCCAAGAACAATCAATGGAGTTAAAAAAAAACCCAAATGAAAGTAGACGTGAAGGTAAGTGCAACGTATTCTTGTTGTTTGTAGTATTCCTTTTGTACTTGTAAGCTTGTATGTAATTGTTCATATGATTTTATGCATGTAATGTAGGATATTGGGGACAAATGGAATCAACTTCTTGAAGAAGAAAAAAATGAGTATATACAAATGGGAAAGCTGCAATCTGAACAATATGCCCAATTAAAAACTGTGGTCCAACAAAAGCCTCCAAAAGTAAAAATTCAAACCCGAATTGAGCTTACATCAATTTGTAAGATTATTAGAAGGTTGGACAAAGCACAACAACAAGCAGTGAGTGATATGGGTTTCATGGCATCCTAAGCCTTAGGTGCACGCACATAGATCATGACTTGTGTCATTGGTTAGTTCAGAACTTTGATCCTTCAACTCATTCATTGAATGTCCACGGTCTTCGAATGCTTCTCACCGTAGAAGATGTTCATGAGTTGATGGGATTACCTTCCAATGGTCTACCTGTGAAGTTAACAGAGTCCGTAGATGAAATTACAAACCTATGTGATGAACTTTCGGTGAAGAATAAATTTGTTCCGTTCACATCTTTGAAATCTTATCTGCTTGAAACAAAAGATGCTGGAACTGAATTTAAAAGGAAATTTGTCTTATACATCATTGGAGCCCTCTTGTGCCCCACCACAAAGGCAGGCGTACACCAATCATTCATTAAAATGGTTAAAAATGTTGAGTCCATCAGTCAATTCAATTGGGCAAAGCACACCCTTGATTTTCTTGTCGACCGCATTGCTATTGCCAAGGTCAAAGAGCGGTCTGCTATGTGCGGCTGTTTGCTTCTTCTAATGGTACTTCCCCTTGATGTGTAATTATTTCATCTATTATTTTTTATTGTATATTGTCTAACACACATTAAAATGACTTCTTTTTTTGATTTTTTTTCCCATGTAGTTATTTTACTTGGAACAATTTGCTCGCAAAAGGGAGTTGGTGGCTACTTCCAACTCCATTCCTCGCTTATCCTATTGGGGCAATTCAGAAATTAAGCAGGGTTTGAATCAAATTAAAGCTTTGGGAGGATATTTAAATGTTGAGGTAAATATTTACAACACATGACTTTTTATAATTATAGCTCAATTTACATTACACCTGTGGCATTAACAAGTTATTGTATATCTGTGAATAGGTGGCTTTGCCTAACATTGGTGATAAATCCAATGCAGTAACTCTTAGCCAGGGAAGAATTGACAAGAATGATGACTCCCGATTGGCTAAAGTTGAGAAACAAGTCATTGAAATTCATGCCCTTTTGGTCCAAGGCCACAAGGACACAAGGCAAGATGAGGATGAGAAACGTCGAACCAAAGTGGAGAATCAAGTTGAAAAAAATCTTGAGTTGTTAGAAAAACACATGCTAGTTGATGGAGAACAAGTTAAAACACCACCAACCAAACTACTTGCGGAGCAACGACTGGTCAAAATGGAGAACCAAGTTGGTCAAATTCTTGAGTTGTTAGAACGACGCATTCCAGTTGATGGTGGAAATGTTAAAACACCACCAAGCAAACTACATGAGGAGCATCGAATTGACATTGAAATGGCTGGTCTCGATCATAGTGGTATCGAAAAGGTTGCAGCCAATTCCTCAAAGTTTGTAGATGAGGATGAGATAAGGAATATGAATGACAAAAAACCAATGGAAACTTTGCATTTGAGAAAAACAAAACCAATCCTCACACCACCAAATGCAAAGGCAGTTGCAAAGAAACGAGCCAAATTGGTTGGTGGGAAAACATTAAATAATGAACAACTTTCTATTCCACAAAAGGGGAGATTGCGCGCAAAAAAGAGTGATACAAAGGCAGTCAAAATGAATGCTGTAACAATGTCATCATCATGTAGTGTTGTTCGTGGTCCTCAGACTCGAGGGACCCAGAATTGCAAAGCCAGTCAGTGGTTGCGTACACCTTTTGTGAAATTTGATGTAAAGAAGAAAAGACCACAGTTAAAGCCATCGTCAACTGACAACAACGTTGACAATAATATTCATGACAATCTCAATGAAGTAAACTAAATGATTGTGTCTCAAAACATATTTGATATATGTGTAACAAATAGTGTTTGTTTCTTACTTTTCTTTTACTTGTATCAGCTATTTGATAATTTACTTGATCAACTTGGGGGTAATGTTGTTCCTGAAATCCCAAAGGTTTGGAACTAACTATTATAGTATCTTTTGTATATGTGGTTATTTTGCGCTAACATACACTAACCATCTTCATGAACATACACTAACCAAGCTTGATTTGTTTTATGGACTATTCTTCTCAATACCTTTACAAGTCATCCGTGCCTTTGCCAGACCCATTAAATAACTATGACAGTCTCGTTCTATGATATGCATTTGATGAATCTCTTTCAGAAGGGTACAATTTGACTACCTTTAACTTGTTATGTATGAAGTACTATACCTTCTAACTCACATAGTTATCCATGTGCTAGGGAATATCTTGTACGGATGAAACTGCACTACGTGGAAGCACAATCTGCCACGCGGAAGGAATTGTGGTCCTTGAAACCATATCAGTGGATATCCTCGTGTGTAAGACTTTTCTCCTTCTCCTATTTTATTTGCTACCATTCCATCATCCAAGTTACTTTACTTTGCCTATTCATAAATTTCATATATTTTGCACTGCAGATTATAAATCTCATTGTTGTGAAATTGACAAATAAACAAAGGAAAAAGTTTCCAAATAAGGATCACAAGGTTTGGTACTTTCCGACCCATGTATCGGTAAGTATTAGACATACCTAAAGACTTTTTTTATTTAGGCACAAGTTATTTATATGTTAAAATTGAATATGTAGCAAAAGATTTTGTGTCAACCTTCTGATGACACAATGAAAGATATAGTAGAAGATTATTTTGGAATTTACAGATACACTGGCCCCCTTCACGCTTGTGAGGAGGTAACATGATAAAATACTACTATTACCCAATTTCCAAATTTACCATGCACAATAACATTTGATCCATGTTATGTATTTATTTATTTTTTGCATGTACATTCGACGTTATATTTTTAGATTTACATGCCCTTCAACCATAGGGAAAACCACTGGTTGTGCTTGAATGTAAACATGGAAAAACGGGTTGCCTATCTATTCGACTCCAGCAGATGTATTGACACCGATGAGGATCGAAAAAATCAAGCTACATTATTGGTAATAGAATAACCATTATGATACCCCACTTGTATCCACTTTTTTGTTTCGTGATCATGTACCTTACTACCTACCACCAACAGGTACAATCATTGCATAAGCTGCTTCAATATGCGCATGGAGAAGATTACGTTCAAGATGTTAGTTCGTTTGCATTTCAATGGTTGGAAGACATGCCACGCCAAGACAACAAGTAATACACTACATTATCGTTCTTGATTTTTAAATAAGCATTAATGTTATAATCTCTAAGTTCGTTGACTCTATTGTTACAACTACACTCATTCCTATAGCTATGATTGTGGTCTTTTCGTCATCAAATATATGCAAGGGAAACCTTTGCCTTCGGGTGTAATCAAGGTACTTACATTTATACCCAACTGTCCACTTATCAGTATCTTATGTTTTATGAAGACTAATTTTATAATGTGTGATGTTTTTACGTACTCACTACTTTTGACATGTAGTTTGACTATTTGCATAGGGCTCGCTTGTTACTTGATCTTGTGATATACAAGCATAATTCAGCTCCTATTGTTGGTGATATCGCGCAATATAAAGCTTGTGATGCTCTATTCTTTTTTATTTTTCAAAAGTTCGTACAATCAATGACGTTATCGCATTTCTTAAACTCGTGAACTTTGAGTTTATAACTCAACCTTTGTTATAAAATTATATTCTCAAGTGTGCTACCTTGTGCAAAACTCAAAGCTAGGGGTGAATTGAAATGGAAGTAGAGGCTATACGACTTTTGTGATCCTGAAAGAAGGAAAGATAGTGGATAAGGTTGTGGGAGCAAACAAAGACGACTTTGATTTTAATTGATGTATTTAAAATTTGAACATGAATTGTTTCTATTCTTGGGTATGCAATGCATTGTTTTTTTTAATTTTTAATTTGAACATGAATTTTGCTTTCAAGCTTTAGTTTATTTATTAATTTAATATACATCAATTATTAGTTCTTAATAATCGTTTATGACAGGTATAAATATCTATCGCTATATTTAAATGTCAAGCTTAGCACAATTAAAAAGAAAAGAAAAGGCTATGGCAACGTTTTTTAAACGTCCCTATATCCCAGCCCCAACGGTTGGATTTTTAAAATGTATAAATATCTATGACGGCGTTTCAAAAGCGTCGCTAAATATCATAGTGACGTCATAGTACCGTTAGGGTAGGACATTGGGCGGCGTTTATTTTTCATGATTTCAAAAATAAAACTAATCATTTTTACTATTATGCAAAAACAATTTTGAAAATTTCAAAGAACAACATTAAAGTTTCTTATAAAAAGTATACTTCAAAAAAAAATAAATGTTGTCCGTTTTTTTTTTCTTTCTATTTTCGAGAATACAAAACATTAAAATAAAACAATACCAAA
>NW_021034506.1:0-11689 GCF_004153795.1 Camellia sinensis
TCTACTTTAAGATTGGCTTTAATCGTGTTGTTGAGTAGTGACTTAGTTTGAAGCACTAGTCGATTATTGGTGAATTATTTCGGGGGAGGTTTGGTTTGTTAAGGCTTGCGTACCTAAGGTGTTGTCGTTTAGAATGTGTTCCCTTGGTTAGTCTCTTCCTTGGTAAGAGTGAGTCGGAGGTTTGTTTTGGAATCCATCTTATAATCACTGCGACTATGTTTCATTCTACTTTCCATTTCTTAACAGTTTCACAAATTATATCAATGGCTCAAAACCTGGCCAACCATTTCTATGAGACAGTAACTCATATTAAACATTTCCCATTTCTCAATAGATAAACATATTAGTTGTATCTATAGCGATTCTGGTTTTCCCTTTCGTGCTTAACTGTAATCCGGATTCGGTTTCGTAAGGGTGCTGTTGTCTTATCCTCTTTCTATTCCTTTCTCTTTGTGTTCGAGCTTTGGGTTGTGTTGGGAATAAGTTGGTTGTGTTTTAAAACATAAGATCTTTGCCCAGTTTTTGGTCTCTCAACTCGAGCGGCACTTTTGACGCCCGAGCGGGACTCTGTTGTTGCTTGTCCGCTCGAGCGGGGCTGTTGCCGCTCGAGCGGGGAAATCACCCATCCAGTATTTCGTCTGCAGAGGTAGACGCTCGAGCGGGGGATTGGCCGCTCGAGCGGGAGTTTGTGTCTGATGCTTGAGCGGGGAGTTTGACGCTCGAGCGGGAACCATGTCTGTAAAAGTTCTGGGAGCGTGCATCTGCCGCTCGAGCGGGGAATTGGACGCTCGAGCGGGGATCTGTGAGTGACGCTCAAGCGGAGAGTTTGGCGCTCGAGCGGGGCGACTTTTATATAAAACCGAGAGTTGTAGACAATGCATGATGGTTAGGCAAACTAAAACTAATCAATTGGATATGTCATAGAGTATGACATAACCAATTGATTAGTTTTAGTTTGCCTAATCATCATGCATTGTCTACAACAATCAAGACTATCCTCCACCGATAGCCCAAAGCAGTTATTTCTAAATAGAAAATAAATGCACAAAATGGATATTAAATCGACATTTCAATTAGGTGAGCAATAAATGATCCAACCACACCCTTTAACCCCTTTTGTTTCCAATTTCCACATTTCTCAATTCAATCCCTCATTTCCAACAATTAATTATACAAATTAATTAACCAATGTAATTAGGGCATATTCCATAATTAACATCACAACCCTTAGGTTCCAGTTCCATTAATGTTTTAACATTAATTTCACTTTTCCATGCCAAACATGCATTTAGGTTTTATATGATTAAAACCCCAACTTTTGTAAAATTACACAAAGGCCCGAACTTTCTCAAAATTACCCAACAACTCCCAACATATCGAAATGCCAAAATTTAAAGACAAAACTCATATAGAGGAGTAGGATATCCCTACCTCAAATTCGGAGTTCAAGGTGTGAAGATGAAGAAACTCAATGTGCTCCAAAACTCGATATTTTCGGATCAAAACGTAGCCCTCGACGATCAACACAACTTTTGTAAAGGCCAAAGGTGAGGAAACAATTCTAACTAGATCAATACCTAGAGAGAAGGCAAGGTTCTAGAGAGAGAGGCTCAACAATGGAGTTTTGGAAAAGTAAGAGAGAGAAATGAATGCGAAAAAGTGATTTTAAAAGTCAAAACACGGAGCTTTAAACCCGACGCCCCGCTCGAGCGTGGAAACTTCCGCTCGAGCGTCACTCACAGACTCCCGCTCGAGCATCCAAACTGCCGCTCGAGCGCTGAATACACACTACCAGCACTTTTATAGAACCAGGCCTCTGCTCGAGCGTCCAACTCCCCGCTAGAGCGTAACACACAAACTCCCGCTCGAGCATCCAAACTCCCGCTCGAGCGAACAACCCTGCAGAGAAAAAATACTGGAAGGCTGATTTTCCCGCTCGAGTTCCAAAAGCCCCGCTCGAGCGGACAGACCAAGATCTGGGCATCTACACTTGGTTCCTAGGCTCAACCAACCTGTTTTACACCTGCCCAACACAACCCAAGACTCAAATACAAAGAGTAAAGGATGTAAACGAGATGTACACAACAACCAATGAAAAGGGAAACTGGGATCGCTATATGCATAAAATTAAAAATGGAAGTTCAATCAAGAAACCACTATACCCTAACGATCTATTTGAAAATTGAATAAAAAAAGAAATTGAATAGAAAAGTAAATTGAATAAAAACGGAAGTTGAATAAAAATAAAAATGGAAGTTGCCTAAAAATACAAATGGAAGTTCATTCAAGAAACCACTATACCTCAATGATCTATTTGGAAATTAAATAGAAAAAGGAAGTTAAATAGAAAAGGAAATTGAATAAAAATGAAAGTTGAATAAAAATAAAAATAGAAGTTCATTCAAGAAACCACTATACCTTAACGATCTATTTTGAAATTAAATAAAAAAAGAAGTACAATAGAAAAGAAAATTGAATAAAAATAAAAATGGAAGTAGCAAAAAATTAACAACGGAAGTTCAATCAAGAAAACACTATACCTTAACGAGTTATTTGGAATTTAAAAAAAAATGGAAGTGGAATAGAAAAGGAAATGGAATAACATGGAAGTTGAATAAAATTAAAAATGGAAGTTGCATAACATTAAAAATGGAAGTTTATTCTAGAAACCACTATACGTTAACGATCTATTTGGAAATTAAATAAAAAATGAAGTTGAATAGAAAAGGAAATTGGATAAAAGTGGAAGATGAATAAAAATAAAAATGGAAGTTGCATAAAATTAACAATGGAAGTTCATTCAAGAAATCAATATACCTTAACGATCTATTTGGAAATTAAATAAAAAAAAAAGAAGTGGTATAGAAGAGGTAATTGAATAAAAATGGAAGTTGAATAAAAATAAAAACGGAAGTGCATTTAAGAAACTACTATATCTTAACGATCTATTTGGAAATTAAATAAAAAGGAAACTCGAATAGAGAAGGAAATTGAATAAAAATTGAAGTTGAATAGAAATAAAAATGGAAGTTGCATAAAATTAACAATGTAACTTCATTCAACAAACCACTATACCTTAACGATCTATTTGGAAATTAAATAAAAAGGACGTTGAATCGAAAAGCTAATTGAATGAAAATGGAAGTTGAATAAAAATAAAAATTGAAGTTGCATAAAATAAACAATGGAAGTTCATTCAAGAAACCACTATACCATAACAATCTATTTGGAAAATAAATAAAAAAGGAAGTTGAATAGAAAGACAAATTGAATAAAAATGGAAGTTGAATAACAATATAAATGGAAGTTGCATAAAATTAATAATGGAAGTTCATTAAAGAAACCACTATACCATAACGATCTATTTGGAAATTAAATAAAAAAGGAAGTTGAATAGAAAAGGAAATTGAATAACAATGGAAGTTGAATAAAAATAAAAGTGGAAGTTGCATAAAATTAAAAATGGAAGTTCATTCAAAAAACCGCTACACCTTAACGATTTGTTTGGAAATTAAATAAAAAAGGAAGTTGAATAGAAAAGGAAATTGAAAAAAATTGGAAGTTGAATATAAATAAAAATAAAAGTTGCCTAAAATAAAAAATGGAAGTTCAATCAAGAATCCACTATACCTTAACGATATATTTGAAAATTGAATAAAAAAGGAAGTTGCGGCACTCATAGCAAGGCTCCTGTGTCCCAACGACAAAACCCCGAAATGTACTTTCCACAACTCGACACACACCGGCTTTGCGTTACCTTCCTGATTGAGTTGCTGGAACTGTCTGTGGCTCATTCTCTTCTGGGCATTGAACGGAACTCGGCGATTATTCAAATTCTGTCTCTCCTCTGACCCTCACCTGAACTCTGGTTATCGGTTCCAATTAGCTTCAGCCAGGGATGGCCTTGTTCCAGTACCCGGCGTATGTCGGCATATGAGCATATTGACCGATCTGGTATCGGTCCACGCAACCCACTTATCGAACTTCCTCGCCTTTCGTATTCGCGTTCAACCATATGAGGCGCATATCTCGCCAGTCAGTAAAGCACGATCGTTTTCTGGAACTGTCTTGTTCCCTTGCAATCAGATTCTGAAACCTCCGTGGTCTTTCGGTCTCGGACGCTAAGGGGAAATGCTTGTTGTGACAGCCTCAAAAAATTTTGCCCAAGTCAAACCCGATTGCCCGGTGACCATCATCCAACCACCTACGAGCATCGATCGTCTAATGTTTGAAATGCTGCCAGAGATACCTTTCTAGGCGTCTGTAACTTGGGGAAGATCTCAAACAACTTCTCATCTCTAAAACTCATGCCTCGGCTTCATTGGTTCTATACCTCTTGAAATTCTCGCGGTTATTCATTTTCTTGAACTCTCTGATTAGGGGTTATCATGTCGTCCCATACAAAACCCTGCGTGTAGAGGCACTTGTGGGCACTGGAGGGTGGAGCTGTATAACGTGTAGCGCCCCAAAATAATAACATTATACCAACAAATAAATAGAACATGCATTTGATATTCAAAGGTTCCACATTTCTTCATTTATCAGAATTCATTACAAAAGTATTACATGTTAACAAACAAAAAAGCAAATGCCCTATGGGCTTACAGCTTTCCAAGTAACACTTGGTTACAACCAAAGAGTACTAACTCATACACATTAAAGCCCAATGGCTTGAATTTTAACATGTAATACATCAAAAGTAAACGACGAAAGTATGTTCCGCCCACTAGCCTCCCAAGCTATGTCTGGAGGTGGCATGCTTCCTGTACCTGAGAATTGATATTCCCATATAGGTGAGCCACAGCCAGTAGAAATACACTAAAACCAACCCATGAACAATGACTAAAATATTAGCAATTGATATATGCCAACACTGATACATTCACATAAATCAATATTTATTGATCCATACGACTTATGAGTCCAAAATTACTTTTCATTTCCCTTTCTCAACAGGATAGGTATATAAGCACTACCCACATGCTCAACAGATTATGTATTAACAACAATATTCCACATTCTCAGATAAGCAAATAAGCTATATCCACATTCTACAACAAGGATATGTATAAACCACCAATATCCACAGATAAGCATATAAGCTATATTCTACACTTTACAAGATAAGCATTATAAGCTCTATTCTTCACTTCTCTAGACAAAGCATATGAGCTGTATATACGGATTTCATCCCCTATCTTCTCCCAACACTATCCGGTTTAGAGGTACATTCCCCTATCTTCCCCTAAACGCGGAGTACATCCCCCATCTCCTCCTCTACACATAAGTATACAAACACATGGTTCTATATATTAAATTCATACAATACATTACAGTTAATGTACTATCAACCGTCAAATTCCATGGACACATTCATTGATTTAGTTTCAGTTTGCCTATCATCATGCAGTTCTACAAACAATCCACGGGACTTATCCTCCACCGATAGCCCAAAGCAGTTTATTTTTCTAAATAGGAAAATAATGCACAATGGAATTCAATCAAACATTTCATCTTCCTCTTTCTTCTTCAATTAATTTTATCCCAATTAATTAAACGATTGTAATTAGGTCAATTCCATAATTAACATTTCAACCCTTAGGTTCCATTTTCTAATAAATTCAACATTATTCCATTTCTCTTATTTGACCAAACATGCTTCTAGGTTTATATGGAATAAAACCCCAACTTTTGTAAAAATTAGCCACAAAAGCCCCAAACTTTCATAAAATTACCAACCAACCCCAACATCTCAAATACAAAATTTAAAGACAAAATTCATTAAAAAAGAGGAGTAGATATCCCTACCTCAAATTCGGAGTCCCAAAGGAGAAGACGACAAAACCCACGTGCTCCAAAAAACCCGAGATTTTTTCAGAATTAAAGAGTAGCCCTCGACGATCAACAAACTTTTTTGTAAAGGCCAAAGGTGAGTAAATCACATCCTACTAGCATCAAAAACCTAGAGAGAAAGGGTAAGTCCATAGAGTTGAGAGGCTCAACAATTGGTGATTTTGAAATGTAAGGAGAGAAGAGAAAGTAAAAGTGATTTGAAAAGTCACAATTTCGGGACTTAAACCCAGTCTCCGCTCGAGCGTTAAAAACACCCCGCATCGGAGCGTCACTTCACAGGACTCCCGCTCGAGCGGTCCAAACTTCCGCTCGAAGCGGCCGGATACACCTCTCCCAAGCCATTTTAACAGAACCAGGCCTCCGCTCGAGCTTCCAACCTACGCTCGAGCGTACAATGCCTGCACAGGGAAAAATACTGGAATGGGTGTAATCTCTGCTCGAGCGCCAAAACCCCCGCTCGAGCGTACAGGAAAAATCTGGGCAACTAGTTTTGGTTTTCTAAACTCAACCAAACCTGTAACAAACCCGGACGCAACACATTCCTATAAACTCAATTATGAAGTAAGAAAATGCAATAACAAGAATATTAAACAACTACCAACATCCACGGACACAGTCTGATCACGTTAACAAGTGTAAAACAGGGATCGCTTATAACGGCCATTCGTCTGCTCGGCCTGCGTGGAAGTCGTACCAGTATCCTGTGGCTAGGTGTCTCTGCTCACGAACCAAGCCTTCGACTGGACCTTTCCCAATCTCTCCAATCTATCTCTTGATCGATCTCGGGACCAACTAGGTCTTACCTTCTCCTCATGATGCTAGGCGGAATGCAAGATTGAGGCTTTAAAATAACGAACAGATTAACTATGTTATACAAGTAACAAAGTCTATTGCCGAAATGATGCACCACGTAGTCAAGTAGGCAAGTAATATGATGCAATCCCTAACATCATCTAAGGAAACATCCTATTGCTCTTTGGGACTCAAGGTGGGTGATTAACAGTACTATAAGGATCTCGTGCTCTGATACCATTTCTTGTTCACGCCCCCAAACCGGGCCCTTAGTAGTTTGGTGCCGTGATGGCAGTAATCCGAGATTACCGAAGGCCGGACTACAAGAAACACACACAATCAGAGTATAAAAATAGGGGCTTACAAGTGCGGAAGCAACATAAATATAATATACTGAATCTAAATTAGTCCATGAGAGCCGTGCTTTTAAGTCCAATGAAATGACATAACATTCTTACAAAGTCTTACAACTTAGATACAATAAGGAAATGAGATACAAAAATACATCTTGACCAAAAGGCTTCTCAACCGACATTACAAGTGCACAAGAAATATAAGCTAAGAAGCATTAATCTCAAGATGGTACAAAATGCTTAATCCAAAACACGTCAGGCAATGCACCCAAAAACCACCATCGGCTACACATCGTTAGGCCTCATTGCCTTCTTGCTCATCACCTACATATATATAAGAGAGGGTGAGCTGGATACTCAGTGAATGATATAAAAATTAAAGGGTTTTTGCATGATTTGATATCCAAGATTTCTTTTCAAAACAATACATAGCATACCTTTACAATCAAGGGGAAAAATTCAAGTTCAATGCCGGCCTTTCAAGTTCCTTTGAGTTAATAACATCATTACACATTACGAGCCGGGTTGATGCATATCAAGACAAGAGTTGCAGTTTTGCAATATAGTCCCCTGCAAACTAAGGACTTTCAAGACAAGTGCAGTTGCATTATAGTCCCCTGCCAACAAGGACTTTCAAGACAAGAGTGCAGTTGCATTATCAGTCCCCTGCAACTTAAGGACTTTCAAGACATGCCATCAAAACAAAGGATTAGTGTATTAATATACAAATAGGGATTAGGTCATTTCATTGCTAAATCAAATACTTCTGTCAAAACCAAGCAAAACGAGATTTTATCAAACAAGTTTATAACATAGCTTTATTAAAATACCACTCCTATAAGTTCTTCACACGTCCGGGGTCGAGAACAAGCCCAAATCCTACAAAACACGGCAAAGCCTATTGAACGCACTTCAAACAAGTCTCTTATGTATGGCAAATGATCTCGGAAAAGCATGCTGGGCACAACCAGTCTAGGCCGAGTTCCACACCTCCTTGCCGAGGTGTGTCCCCGAGGGCCACATTTGCAAGGAAAAGAGGTCGGGAACTTGGTTTCCCTCTGCTTGATGAACATGAAGGAACAATGGAGCTGTGATAACATGAAAAAATATGAATGTTCAATCACAATCTGTTATCACAAATCTGGATTTTCATGCTACGAGTTTTTGAAAAACATGGACCTGGGTACCCGTACTTGAAGTTCTGGGAAATTAAACACAAAAACATTGATTCTTATGCAAGCTTTCGGATCAAAACAAGACTTTTTCTTGAAGAACACATGAATGTCGTTTTCTTTCTTTCTAAAACTGAATTTTTCAAAAACAATGCATGGCTTACCAAATCATATCCGATCATGCAAATGCAATAACTGAACATAAAAGGAACATACATGAGCAGATCAAGAATCAACCTTAGAACACGGATTTAACGGTTCGATCTCTTAGGAATTCAAGCTTGAAGATATACTTTTCTCACTCTAAAACCCTTCTTCCTCCTAGAGTTTCTCTCTCTCTTCAAGGGCAAGGGTTATGATAACCAAATGGATAGTTTCTTTACCCGGTTCTGGGGTTAACCCTCTGCTGAGACACGTGGCGGGCGACTGGTTTGGTTTCCCCTGAAAAGGTTGGCTGACAGACCAGACAAAGCATGGTGGGAAGGGTGTTCAACAAGTAAAAGCGGTATGGGCTCTCTGACGGGGCAATGACATCGGCTAAATTAACAAGGCGTGTTCTAACAAAGACTACACGGAATGGCACTCCGGCAAAGGTGACATCGGCCTAACAAAAGGAACTTCGGCCAACTAAGGTGACAATTTGAACCTCGGCTAGGTAGGGGACAAAACACTTGACTAAGCTGTGCCACATCTTGGCCTAGATGCCGCCACACCTCGGTCTAGGTCATTACCACTCCAGGACGAGATCACATTGGGTGCAAGGTAACCATCTCGGCTAATGTTGTCAAGGCAAGGACGGAGGTCAAACAAGGGATTCCAAGATTACTTCTAGACTGAGGATGACCTCGGCTTTGAATGATCTAGGCATACGTACCTAGGCTTGAATAACATCGGCTTACATAACTCATTTTCAAGGCGTGACCTAAGTTCACTTTCAAGGAAGGAAAAGGACAAGCCACACCAACACTAGACAAAATCACAAGGCTTCAAAAAACAAGGCATGGATCTCACTCGGCTTAAGCCGAAACAAGTCACAATCATACACATTTTGCAAGCTTAACAAGCCATAATCATACAGATGCTTCATGAACATGACGAAGACATAAAATGCGGGTTCCTACAGTTCTTTGAATAACTTCCTTGTTAATTTTATGCAAACTTTTCATTTTATTTTTATTCAACTTCCATTTTCATTTAATTTCCTTTTCGATTCAACGTCCTTTTTATTTAATTTTCAAAATAGATCGTTAACATAGTGCGTTTGTTGTCCAATGTGATCTTACATTGTTAATTTTATGCAACTTTCCATTTTTTTATTTATTCACTTCCATTTTTATTCAATTCTTTTCTCTATTCGAAGTTCCCTTTTTATTAATTTCCAAATAGATAGTTAAGATATAGTAGTTTCTTAAAATGAACTTCTTATTTTTATTTTTATTCCAACTTCCATTTTTATTGAATTAAACTCTTCTATACCACTTTTTTTTTTTTTATTTAATTTCCAAATAAGATCGATTAAAGGTATAGGATTTCTAGAATGAACTTCCATTGTTAATTTTATGCAACTTCCATTTTTATTTATTTCATCTGTCCACTTTATCCAATTTCCTTTCTATTCAACTTCATTTTTATTTAATTCCAAATAGATCGTTAACGTATAGTGGTTTCTAGAATAAACTTCCATTTTTAATGTTATGCAACTTCCATTTTTTAATTTTATTCAACTTCCATGTTATTCCATTTCCTTTTCTATTCCCTTCCATTTTTCTTTAAATCCAAATAACTCGTTAAGGTATAGTTGTTTTCTTGAATGAACTTCCGTTGTTAATTTTTTGCTTCTTTTCATTTTTATTTTATTCAATTTTCTATTTCTATTGTACTTCTTTTTTTATTTAATTCAAAATAGATCGTTAAAGGTATTAGTGGTTTTCTTGTTTGAACTTCCATTTTTATTTTTATTCAACTTCATTTTTAATTCAATTCCCTTTTAGTATTTTAACTTTCTTTTTTCTATTTTAATTTCCAAATAGATCATTGAGGTATAGTGGTTTCTTTGAATGAACTCCATTTTTATTTTTAGGCAACTTCTATTTTATTTTTATTCACCTTCCATTTTATTCAATTTACTTTTCTTATTCAACTTCTTTTTTTATTTCAATTTTCCAAATTAGATCGTTAGGAGTATAGTGCTCTTCTTGATTGAACTTCCATTTTAATTTATGCAACTTTATTTCATTACCTTTATTCAACTTCCATTTTAATTCAAATTTTCCTTGGTGGTTCGATATTTTAACCTTTCCTTTTTTTATCCTTTAATTTCCAAATAAACGTTCAAGTGCTAGAGGTTTCTTTGAATATGCCAAGTTCCACTTTTTAATTTTATGCAACTTCCACTTTTTATTTTTATTCAACTTCTATTGTTATTCAATTTCACTCTTCTATTCAACTTCCTTTATTAATTTCCAAAATAGATCGTATGGTATTTGTGGTTCTTGAAATTGAACTTCCATTATCAATTTTTTACCCGCAATTCCATTTTTATTTTTATTCAACTTTCCATTTTTATTCAATTTCTTTTCTATTCAAGTTCCTCTTGTTATTTATGGTTTCCAAATAGATCAGTTAGTGTATCAGTAGGTTATCTATTGAATAGGAATAACTTCCAATTTTTATATTTTGTTCAAACACTTCCATTTTCATTTCAATTTCTTTTTCAATTCAACTGCCGTTTCTTTATTTAATTCGAAATAGATCGTTTAACGAATTGTTGGTTCTTGAAGAACTTACATTGTTAATTATGGCAACTTCCGGATTTTTTTATTTTATTTTCGATTATCCTTTTCTATTGAACACTTCTTTCTCTTTTAATTTAATTTTCAAAAAATAGACTCCGTTAAGGTATAGTGGTTCATTGAATTCAAACTTCCATTTTTAATTCAATTTCCTTTTCTATTTAACTTTCCCTTTTTTTTATTTAATTTCCCAAATTAGCATCGTGCTAAGGTTGTGCGTTGTGAATGAATTCCATTTTTATTTTCATGCAACTTCATTTATAATTTTTTATCAACTCCTTCTCGTTATTCAATTTCTTTTCTATGGCAATTTGCCTTTTTTGTTTAATTTTCCATAATACAATCGTTAAGGAGTATTAGTGGTTCTTGAACACATGAACCCACTGTTTTAATACATATCTCTCTTTCCATTTTTATTTTATTCAACTTCATTTTAATTAAAATTTCACGGCTTTTCTATCAAATTTCCTCTTATTAATTTCCAAACTAGATCGTTAAGGCTTATAACGGGGCTCTACTCTTGGAATGAAGTTACAAATTTTAATTGATGCAACTTCCATTTTAATTTTTAAAAACTTTCAATTTCTATTGAATTCCTTTTCTATTCAACTTCTTTTTTTTATAATTTCCCACATAGATCGTTTAAGGTATAGTGGTTTCTTGAATAAAGTTATCATTTTTATTTTTAGGCAACTTTTTCATTGTGAGTTTTCTATTCAACTCCCTA
>NW_021034507.1:9544-26252 GCF_004153795.1 Camellia sinensis
CATCACATTTTATCATTGCCTCGGTTTGCGTGCCCGTGTGCACGTACTTCCCCTCTTTCCGAGCCATTGTTGAACCCCTTGGGCCCACTTTCTTGGAATTTCAATTACATGGTTGTGTTGTACACACATAGGCCTACCTCCCCAATGCATGGCCGGCCAGAAAAGATGGTTGACCCTTTTGACCCCTAGCCGGCCGGCTAGGGGGTGTGGCCGGCCGGCCACCTCCAGCCAAAGTGAGCGGCCGGCCGTGCTCTCCTCACTGTGCCCCTTCCAGCTGTGGGGCAATATCCCCCAGATATTTTCTGTATCCGGGGGATATTTTGGGAGAGAGATTTCCTCTCCATTTCACCCCCCTTTTACACCCCTTTCTTGACCATATAACCAGCTGAAGGTCTTCTTCTTTAGGGTTAGAAAATTTCCTCTCAAAAGACAAACCCTAAACTCCATTGTCTTCTTCTTCAATTCTTCAAAAAACCCTAACTTCTTAACCTTGATTCCTTATACACCACCAAGCTCTACCACCACCATCTCATTTCCAGTAGCAAGGGAGGATTCTAGAAGGCTAAGGAGGCTGCAAATCAACCCAAGAAGCAACAAAAATTCGGATCTTCAAGGGTAAGTTACACTTTGATCCTTTTGACCCTTTATCTTGTTCCCTTTCTAAGCCTCTTTTCTTTTTGGTTTCAAGCTTAGGCCCTAACTGAAAAGGGCCATATTTTGAGCTCATATTCACTTCTCATTAAGGGCTCAACCTTGTTTGAGCCCTCCATAATATACTTGCTCCATGATACACTTGCTTCATTGACCATCTTGTATGTCACAATTTTGCATGCTATTTTTGACCTATGAGTAATTTATTTTCGAGCATGTTGTAAACTGATATAGGGCTTATTTTGAGCCCCTCTTCAACTTTGGAGAAGGGCTCAACATTGTTTGGTGTCTCCATGTATCACTTGTAGTTCAATCCCCTATTTGGCCCCATTTTTGCATAAGTTGATAGCCCTCTTGGTTTCTGTTTTTGGACCTTGGTCCGAACTGAAAGTGGCCTTGTTTTGGCCTATAATTCATGTTTCATTCACACCTTTTTCCTTTTTGGTGATTATTTTATATACTTCATGTTTTAGCACCTTTTGAGCCCTATTTTGCATCATAGTTTTAGCATGTTTGTATATTTATTTTGAGGTTGCCATATACTGTAAAAGTTCATATTTTTGGTCCATCTTCAGTGTTGTAGAAGGAAATTTTTCAGTTTGGGTTTAGCTTATACCACTTGCTTCATTACCCCTATCTTGGCCCCTATTCTTGTATGCTATTTTTGCCATACCTATATTTGCTGTTTGGCCATGTTTATAACTGGAAAAGTGCTTATTTTGGGGCTGTCTAGCTTCTGTCTTTGCATTGCATGTCTATGTTGTGCATGTTTGGCATGGCTATAGGCCATTTCGGGTGCCTAATGTTGCATTTCGGGACATTTTCTTACATTTCACATCATTTCGCTTCATTTCGGGACTGTTTTCCCCATATTTTGTTGCTGAAATTCCATTAGCATGCTTGCATATCATTTTTGTCATTGCCATGACCATTTTAGCATCGCCTCGGTTTGCGTGCCCGTGTGCACGCATTTCGAGGCACTCCATTTTTATCCGACGGCATCCGATGTGAGTGTGGCTGAGGCTCACTCATGTTGGTATAAGCCCATTTGTCATTGCCATGTCATTTTAGCATCGCCTCGGTTTGCGTGCCCGTGTGCACGCATTTCGAGGCACTCCATTTTTATTCGACGGCATCCGATGTAAGTGTGGCTGAGGCTCACTCATGTTGGTATAAGCCCATTTGTCATTGCCATGTCATTTTAGCATCGCCTCGGTTTGCGTGCCCGTGTGCACGTACTTCGAGGCACCTCATTTTCATTATATCTGTCATTTTAGCATCGCCTCGGTTTGCGTGCCCGTGTGCACGTATTTCGAGGCATCTCCTTTTCATTGTATCTGTCATAGCCTCGGTTTGCGTGCCCGTGTGCACGTACTTCGAGGCATCTCATTTTCATTGTATCTGTCATCGCCTCGGTTTGCGTGCCCGTGTGCACGTACTTCGAGGCATCTCATTTTCATTGTATCTGTCATTTTAGCATCGCCTCGGTTTGCGTGCCTGTGTGCACGTACTTCGAGGCACCTCATTTTTATTGTATCTTTCATCGCCTCGGTTTGCGTGCCCATGTGCACGTACTTCGAGGCATCTCATTTTCATTGTATCTGTCATCGCCTCGGTTTGCGTGCCCGTGTGCACGTACTTCGAGGCACCTCATTTTCATTGTATCTGTCATTTTAGCATCGCCTCGGTTTGCGTGCCCGTGTGCACGTACTTCGAGGCATCTCATTTTCATTGTATCTATCATCGCCTCGGTTTGCGTGTCCATGTGCACGCATTTCGAGGCATCACATTTTCAGCATTCCGTCATTTTCTCAGTTCGCGTGCCCGTGTGCACGCATTTCGAGGCATGTCATTCCATAGCATTGTGTATGTTAGGATCGTATATTAGTTGCATTTCATGCATATCATGCATATTGCATCGTGTCCGGAATAGGAGTTAGCCCGGGCACGGGAAACGAGGTACATTTCGTACTCCGAGTGACGGAATGTGTCTCAATTCCCCCAGTCACCGACACCCCGGATTATCCATGATGGAGTTAGGTTTTAGCTGTAACAGGTTTAAAAAATGAGAGATTAAAGAATAGAGAGATGTGCGCTGAGAGAAAAAGTGAGGAAAAGGGCTTTTTCAGCAAAAATAGAGCCTGAGGGCTGATTGATATGAGAATCACAAATGAGAAAGAGTGGGAAACAATACCCGAAGAAACTGTCTCCTCGCGTACTGAGATGTCTCTCGTCTTTGTAACATGCCTTTGTGTCGTGTCTTTTGTTTTGTTTGTCTCGATTCTTGCCCTGAGTCTTTTCGAGCGTGTCTCATTGTGTTCAGGTTGTTTACCTTTTGTTTTCTGTTGTTGATTCTTTTTCGCTGTGTTCAGTCGTAGGCCCAATACCCAGTTAAGAACAAATTTCTTAATTTCAAAAAATTGTCTTGTGCTCAGAGTGCCGTGTTGTTCTCCACATTTGTGCAAAACAAGATTTTGTTCTTTCAAAAAACCGCAGGGTTCAACCCGAGTCATGTGGGAATAGTAAAGCCAGAACCCATCTGAAGCTATATAGATTCCAAACTTCGAAGCAAAAGGAAAAGCGGAAGATGTCGGACATCTGAGTTTGTTTCAACTTCTGCAAGTTCCGTCATCGCATCCTGTATGTTCAGAATGAGCTGTGTGTTCAAAATTAAAAGACTACTGAGCTATGAGCCGTGTGTTCAAAGTGAGCAGTGTTATGTTATGAGCTGCGTGTTCAAAAATTGAAGTATATGAGCTGTGTGTTCAGAATTGCAATACGTGAGCTGCGTGTTCAACATAAAGTATATGAGCTGTGTGTTCAGAATTGAAGTATATGACCTGTGTGTTCAGAATTGAAGTATGTGAGCTGCGTGTTCAACATGAAGTGAATGAGCTGTGAGTTCAGAAGTGAAAATCTATGAGTTGCGTGTTCAGAATTAAGAATGAGCTGCGTGCAAATAAAAATGAATGAGCTATGCGTTCAAAATTGAAATATGTGAGCTGCATGTTCAAACTGAAGTGAATGAGATGTGTGTTCAGAAGCGAAGTGTATGAACTGTGTGCTCAGTATAAGCTGCGTGCAAATGAAATGAATGAGCTGCGTGTTTAGAAGAGAAATGTGTGGGCTGCGTGTTCACAAGTGAAATGTATGAGTTGTGTGTTTAAAGTGGGATGTATAAGTTGCATGCAAATGAAATGAATGAGCTGCGTGTTCAACTTTTAAAAACTGTGGGCTGTGTGTTCACCATCAAGAGTTCAGACTGCGTGTTCAACTTTCAAAAATGGGCTGCGTGTTCAGAAGTTCAAAAGTTTGAGCTGCGTGTTCAACTTTAAACAAGAGTATGCTGCGTGTTCACATTCAAAATATGGGCTGCGTGTTCAGAATTCAAAGTTTGTGCTGCGTGTTCAACTTCTTTCAACAAGTGTGTGATGCGTGTTCACACTCAAAAAATTGGCTGCGTGTTCAGAAGTTCAAAAGTTTGAGCTGCGTGTTCAACTTTCAACAAATGTGTGCTGCGTGTTCCGAAGTTCAAAAGTTTGAACTGCGTGTTCAACTTTCAACAAATGTGTGCTGCGTGTTCATAATCAAAAAATAGGCTACGTGTTCAGAAATTCAAAAGTTTGAGCTGCGTGTTGACAATCAAAAAATGGGCCGCGTGTTCAGAAGTTCAAAAGTTTGAGCTGCGTGTTCAACTTTCAACAAATGTGTGTTGCGTGTTCACAATCAAAAAATGGGCTGCGTGTTCAGAAATTCAAAAGTTTGGGCTGCGTGTTCGACTTTCAACAAGTGTGCGCCACCTGTTCACAATCAAAAAATGGGCTGCGTGTTCATAAGTTCAAAAGCTTGAGCTGCGTGTTCAACTTTCAACAAGTGTGTGCTGCGTGTTCACAATAAAAGATGGGTCGCGTGTTCAGAAATTCAAAAGTTTGAACTGCATGTTCAACTTTCAAAAACTGTGAGGTGTGTGTTCACGACAACAAGTTTGAGCTGTGTGTTCAGATTTCAAGAAAATGTGGGCTGCGTGTTCACAACAAAAGTTTGAGCTGTGTGTTCAGGTTTCAAAAATGTGGGCTACGTGTTCACGCCAAAAGTTTGAGTTGCGTGTTCAGAAATTCAAATGCTTGAGCTGTGTGCTCAAAATGCAAACCAAAATGCTGCGTTATGGACTGAGTGTTCAGATTGAGCAGTGTTATGAGCTGTGTGCCCGAAAATGAGCTGTGTGCCCAAAAAAGGAGCTGTGTGCCCGCAAACGAGCTGTGTGCCCGAAGAATGAGCTGCATGACAGAAACGAGTTGTGTGCCCGAAAATGAGCTGGGCTCGAAACGAGCTATGTGCCCGAAAAACGAGCTGTGTGCTCGAAAAATGAGCTGTGTGCCTGAAAATGAGCTGTGTGCTCGAAAAGAGCCGTGTGCCCGAAATGAGCTGTGTGCCTGAATGAGCTGTGTGCCCAAAATAGCTGTGTGCCCAGATAAACAGAGTGCTATGTTTTGAGCGGCGTGCCAAATGAACAGAATATTGTGTTATGAGCCGCGTGCCAAACAAACAAAGTGTTGTGTTGTGAGCCGTGTGCCAAATGAATGGAATGCTATGTCGTAAGCCGTGTGCCAAGTCTTGCGTTGTGCATGCATTTTATCGCGTTATCTTGCGTACCTCATTCGCACTGTTTTGTGCATTGCATTCATCGCGCCATTTCGCGCATCGCATTGTCTTGTGCTTTGCATATCGCATCGCGTTATCTTGCGCACCTTATCTGCACTTGTTAGTGCATAGCATCGCGCTATCTTGCGCATCTTATCTGTATCGCACTATTTTGTGCATTCACCCTGCTTGTACTGGTTTGTACACCTTTAGCATCGCACTATTTTGTACATCTGTTTAGCACTATTTTGTGCATTCGCTCTACATCGCACTGTCTTGTGCACATTGTATTTTTGTATCATTCGCACTGTCTTGTGCACTTTCTAGTCTTGGAGACCTTATATCCTCTAAAGGTGTAATTCCTTTGGTGTTTGTCGTGCCCGAACGACTTTTGGCCGTCTGGTATAGCCACCTGCCTGTGTTTACGGTGAGTTCCTAGGAGACCAACTGAGACAGTGGGAACTAGAGTTCGAATGGCTCACGCCTAGAACGCAAAGGTTTGGGATTTCCGAGACTAAAGTCTGGTTTAAATACCCAGGGGTATATCCTCGGCTTGAAATCTGTATGGCAACCCCATAGATTGAGATAGCATGTGTATGCACCTCAATTCTGGATACTGAACCAACCTAGTCTGTCACCTTGTTGGAGAATAGGAAAAGCTACAACCATAGTCAGGGAGAAAAGTAGTACCTGCAGTTCAATCGAGAAGAAGCAAAAGATCCCCAGCAGCATGAGGCACGATATTGTATGTACGGTTCATTTGAAGCTGGTGCGACCAGACGAACCGGACGGTATTGTATTCTCCGTGTGACACGTGGTGAGAATTGCATAATTCTCTTGCAACCTTTCTGCATGTAATGTAGTTTGGTTTGATTTCATTCGCCTGCCTAAACTGTCGCATTCATTGTGTATGATTGCTTCGCTACGGCTGCCTTTGCATAATCATAAGTTACGTCTGGCTTTGTGCATATCATTTCGCACCTTGCCCCTTGCCTGCGGGCATGCCTGTGGGCGCATCTGTGTTTATCTCGCCTATTTGTCTAAGTCTTCGACCTGGTCAAAAATGGGTCATCTCTGGATTTTGACATTCACTCCCGTAACTTATGACTTCCGAGTTCTGTCAAAGAGGGGCAACAGTAGGCACCCCATTTTGACCGACCTTAAGACTCAGACCTCACTAATTGAGCGCTCGGTGATATTGCATATTGTGCTCGTTCAGAAGTTTTAGAGTCCCGGCTGCAAGCCTTGCCTCCAGACTTCGGGGCTCTTTTGTGCTTTGCCTCGGTTTGCGAACCAGGTCCTGTTTTCTCTGTCCTCTCTTCCCGAAGGGAGGGAGAGGTCTTGTAGACCATCTCTCAGTGGCCGTTGGCTACGTTTCGCGGCCGTAGGCCAGTTTTTCCTTTTGGAGCCCAGTTTCCGATTTTCGGAGCCGTCGGCTGTGTGCATCGGTTCGGGACCGCCTAACCACCTCTGTTTACTTCGATTTTTGGTATACACCTTATTTCCTCCCTTTTGAGGAACACTGTGGCCCGAGAGGCCAACTTCGTGGTCGAATGCCACCTCCGGTGCTTAACAGCCCATTTTTGGAGCCCCGGGCCGCACGTTTTGTCCCCGAACCTCCGTTTTACATCCGTTTTGGTTCATTTTTGGTGGAGACCTTATTTTCATTGTTAGAAAGCTTGTAGGAGGGTGGGAAGCCAGCAATTTTTCTGAAAAGCCAGTTTTATTTCTTCATCGCTCTCCGTCGCCCGTTTTCCTCACTAGAAAGCTAATGTTGACCACTCCTGGGCCACTTTCTTTAGCCCTAAACACCATATTTGTGTTGTACACACCTGGGAGGCCACCAATTTGAATAGGCCGGCCAGTAATTGTCTCTGACCCTTTTGAACCCCTCCAAAAAGTTGGCTTTTCACTCTCTTGGTTCACATTTTCTGGGTTTTGACCACATATTTATGTTGTGCACACATGGGAGGCCACTTTTTTGGGGTGGCCGGCCAACAATTTTGATTGACCCTTTTGACGCCTGGCCGGCCGGCCAGGGGGGCTGGCCGGCCGGCCACTTGAACCTTTTGAACCTGGCCGGCCATGATCCTTTCTCCAAGTGTATTCTAGCTGTGCCAGCTGTTTTCCCCTAGATTCTGCATTCGAGGGGCTGCCTTTTGGAGGGGAAATTGAATTTGTTTTTCCCCACCTTTCCTTAACCTTTCTCCCTCTAGATAACCAGCACCCTACCTCATTTCTAAGGGTTGAAAAAACCAGTTGGGATTCATATATACACCCTTCCATATATCTCTCTCATTTAAGCCTCCAAACACCTTTGTTCTTGACCTTTACACTACACCTCCAAGCCTACTACCTCCACACTCCGTTCCAGCAACTTGGAGGCCATTTTCAGAGGTTAGGAGCTCACTTTCTTGGACCAAAAGCTGCTGGAAACCTGTGCTACAAGGGTGAGTCCCTATTTCCTCTTTTCTTGCCCTATTTTGCATGCAATCTTAGCTTTTTTTGCTTACATTTTTGGGCTCTGACCTGAACTGGAAATAGCCTCATTTTGAGCTAATCTTCATGTTTGATCCAATACTTTTCTCTTTTTGAGGTCTCCTCCTCACCCTTTGTGTTTAATCTCTCTTTTAGGGCTTATCTTGCATGGTATTTTAGCCCTATTTTTGGGCATTACTGAACTTTGAGCCAAACTGTGAAGTGCCTTATTTTGAGCCCCTCTTCAACTTTGTTGAAGGGCTCTTCACTGTTTGAGGTCAGCTACTGCCCCTTTCCTTTTATCTCTCTTTTAGGGCCATTTTTGCATAATAGATTAGCCCTATTTGTGTTCACTTTTGAGATTTGTTATAAATTGGAAAAAGTCTCCTTTTGACATCATCTTCATGTTTTATTAAGTGTATTTTCTTGTTTGAGGTCATATGCTTCCTTGTATGCTTGATTGTCCCTTATTTTGAGCCTTACACCTAAGCTCTTGTTGCATGCTTGGTTTGGCCTTCTAGCCACTGAAATCCAGTGGATTTTCAGTGGCTAGAACACTATTTTGAGCCTCTAAATCAGAGGGGGGTGACCCCCTCTCACCTTGACTTGTTTGGTGGTCATTTTTGGCCTTTCAAAGAGACCTTATCTTGCATGCTTTGAAGTCACTTTCCAGGGTCAATTTGATGAGTTCTAAGACTACCATATTTGATTTTCATAGTTTCTTATGCCATGCTAAGTGTCCACCTTGTATGTGCTTAATAATCCATTGCATGGCCCTCTAAAGGAGCTCATCATTTTTGCATGTATTGGTTGCATCCCCATGGTTATTTGGGCATATTTTCACATGTTTTATTCACTGATCTTTTCTGGTTTCGTAAGATTCCATGTGCATCCTATACTTGCCATATAACTCATGTTTGCTAGTCAAAGTTGCATGCTACTTTAGTCCATCTTGCTAGCATCTTTTGGCCATGCTTTGAACTGGAAATGTTCATGTTTTGGGACTGCCTTGGCTCTGTCTTTAGACTTCATGATCAAATAATGCATGCTTTGTATAGCTATAAGTCATTCCATGTGCCTAGTTTCGAGTTTCGGGGTTCATCTCATGCATCGGGTGTCATTTTTCCATGTTTCGGGGCTGTTTAGCATCATAATTCAGTGCTGGAATTTGTGAGTTTGTATGCCATCTTGCATCCCTTGCCATGCCTTGTTAGAATCGCATGTTATGCCTAGGATCAGTCCTCGGTTTGCATGCATGTGTGCACGCATTTCGATAGTCCCATTTTCATCTAATGGCCACTAATGTGAGTGTGGCTGAGGTCCATTCATATTGGTGTAAGCCCATATTGCATTGTGTATGCCATCTTAGTCCATAGCATTGCGTATGCTAGGTTGTATGTTAGAGCATTGTGTATGCCTTGTTACATCGTGCATTATGTATGCCATTTCATAGCATTGCGTATGCTAGGTTGCATGTTAGGATTGCATTCATGCATGTCATGCATATTGCATAGTGCTTGGGATAGGAGTTAGCCCAAGCACGGGAAACGAGGGACATTTCGTACTCCGAGTGACAGAACGTGTCTCAATTCCCTGTCGCCGACATTCCGGATTACCCATGATGGAGTTTAGGCCTTGTTGTGTCCATATGTGCATTCATTTCATATTGAGTCGTGCAAATCGACTCCTCGGCCATCATGCATCGAGATGCGTGATTGGTGGCACGAGGATCGAGGACTACACTCTCTGAAGAGTAGTCATGCATACATATGTGAAAATACTTTTCCATGTCCCTTTGTTGCTCTCTATTGCAGTAAATCAGAAATCGGCAGCCTTCCGGAGCTTGGCACGCATCCTGAGAACAATTGCAAACAGAGGCAAACCGGGGCATCGCAGTGGATTTTCGTGCAAGGGGACTCAAGCATGCATCATCCATCATTCGGAACAGAGCTGAGGCAGTCCATGGATTTGCGTGCCAATTTACTGCTTTCTTAGATTAATTTGTTAGTTAATTAGGGTTTTGTTTTTATTTGAACTGTAATTATTTATTTGGGATTGTATTATTCTTTCGGACTCTCCGAGTGAGGGCACAATTGTAATCAGTGTGCGTGCGTGTGATGTATGTCTTCCAACCCCACGTCTTTCCCCCTTTTATTTGCCTGCTTATGATGGTCAGATTAGGGCATGTTTCAATTAGCATACAGCATGATAGCATGTTTGTATTCATTCATCTGTTTTGCATGCAGCGGGCTCGGCGCATCATACTAACTGCATTCGTATTTCAATTCCGAGTTGAATACTTGTTAGTTGTAGCATTCCATATGCCATGTTTAGAATAGCCGAGCTTATTATAGTTGCATTTTGCATGTGTAGCATTAGGCATTTCTGTATATTTAGGATCATGCAT
Source organism: Camellia sinensis (assembly GCF_004153795.1). Lineage (NCBI taxonomy): Eukaryota > Viridiplantae > Streptophyta > Magnoliopsida > Ericales > Theaceae > Camellia > Camellia sinensis. Next base: position 19,722 of record NW_021034507.1, read on the forward strand.
GGATTTCTAACATTGCTTCTGTTTTGGCTTGGAGTACTCGGTAAGTTTTTATGCTTTAGCATCCTTGCATGCGTGTGAGTGACTGCCATGATAGCATGCTTACCATGAGGCTATATGCTTATGTGATATATCTGCCTGAATGCCTGTGGGTGAAGGCTGGGTTATTTGAATTGGAATAACTCGTTGACTGTGAGCTTTAAGCCCACTAGATAGTGGCAAAATCAAGTTTTCTAAGCCCGTCTGAGAGTGGAATATCCACGTCTTAGCCTACTTGCGGGTAGCACCATCAAACCATTTTCAAATAAACAAACATGAAATGTTTTGTTCTAATTCTGGTGACCCAGTCTATACTTGTATGCTGTGCGCATCACATAGTAAATCTAGGCTAATAATCGGAATAAGAACGCATAATGTTTTCAAAAATAGATATCATGGTTAGTAGAGGCCGATCTTTGATCGGGCGAGCGGGGGTGCTCACGAAGTGACCTTCCCCAATCGTACCCAAGTTCCCGAGCCGAGGCAACTTTGGTGTTGATGGACACGTGGCCTTAGGCAAACGAGTCGGGGTTTCCTAAATTTTCCCAAAATAAAAGATTTAGGTGGCGACTCTGTATCTGGCAAAGCAGTCCATGTTTGGCACTTCTTTCAAAATCTGTTTTCCCAAAACGATTTGCCGGATTTGGACTCTTTGGTTCAGATTTAGAACCGTGACAATTTGAGAGTCCGAACATGTAGTGAGCCCAAATAAACAGAATGGGACTCATCCTCCCGGGACGTTCGGGGACGTCTACAGTTTCTGGCGACTCCGCTGGGGATTTAGAGAATTTGACTCGAACTCGTGATATCTTGTTTTGACTACACTTATGTGTTTTTTTGCATTACATTTGCATTGGTGCGCCTAGGACACCGTGTTTGCCATCTGCTATTCCTAAACAGTTTGCCGGAGGCTTGCTTCGAGAAGCATGCCATAAGGCTGACCGGTTACGGGCACTGCCAGTATGGGAGCACAAACCCCGGTTTTACCGGGGCACCCTTTTTGACCATTCGACCTAGTGCATATTCGGAATCCATAGTGACCACTCCAAACTAGGACAGGTTGCTTCCCCATTTATAGGTTGTTTGAAATCGCTGTGTGCGTAATGAAACCCTAGCTCCTGACAAAATAGGACAGGGAAACCCTACCCCAACATAGGGGTGTTTTGGCTCTCACTTGCTTGTTATGTGCTTTTAGAGTGCGTCTCTACAAGAGTGCATGTATCAGTTTGCAAGTTTGGGCATCAGGCCTGCGGGCAGCCGTTCAGTATTTGGGGAATCAGTTATATCTGCGAGTATCAGATTCAGTTTCGGGGGCAGTAATTTTGGGAACAGTGATCAGCGATCGAATGTAGTTATTCAGTTATGTTCATGTCTGTATTAGTGGGATTGGGCTGAAATGCTGTATGTTTTCTCTTTCAGTTCAGAGACTCGGTTCAGAGCAACCAGTGTTCTCCTTTGCTGAGGCAAGAGAAGAAAAGGCTCATCGGTTCATCAGATCCGTCAGTCACCAGTCCAGTCCATCTGATCCGTCAGTCACCAATCACATCACCTCCGATCAATTCGGCAAACTCGTGATGACACAGAATTCAGAGGAAATAGTGGTTATGGAAGCCGCATTAAACTAAGGAATCATCATACAGGGTGATACCGACGTTGAAGTGCCATACCCACCCAGGTCACCTGTCGCACATCCGATCTGGGAACCCCAGTTATTTCAAACCCGTGAGCCCACCACATTCGAGTTGATGGGAATGATTGGTGACCTTCAAAGATCTGTGGCAGATCTAGCCTGCGGAATGTCGGTTCCGCCACCAAATGCATCGTATGCTGGGAATTTCATACCGCAGGAGCCCCCGCTACTGGGGCGAATTATAATTGAGCTCAGCCAACCTGAAGCTGTCTCAAGCTCTAGCAATGATATGTCAACAACAGCTGGACTTCGTACTGGTCAAGCAACCCAAACCTTCCACCAAGCTAAGGCTAGGGGAAAGAACAAGATGAAGATGGACACCGATCCCTATGAACAACTCCTGTGGGTTGTTGAGGCTTTGAAAGCCAGAGGATTGAATAAACAGCAGGTGCTCACTGTTGCTATAAAAACTGTGGATGACATCTTCCCCACTCAGGCCGAGAGCAGTTTAAGCCAGAGGGAAAATTAAGATGGGGACCATCGTACCAAAACAGTTCCTTCCAATCCTAACCCTACACCTGAAAAAGATCAGAGAGCCAAGGCAGCACCTGCCGACCCTTTTTCGAGTGCGTCCAGCAAAAGTCAGCAAACCTCGAAGTATCCGCCCCGAGGTCGCAGGGTCTTCCATGCCCTCTACATGCCTTTGTCTAAAGCCCTTCAAATCCTCGTCAAAAAAGGGCATCTCAAACCCCTTGAGCCTCGGCCTCTCCCGAGTCCCCTTCCAGCTAAGCATGATGGTACCTAGTACTATGCATACCATCAACAAACCGGTCACAGCACCGACAACTGCTTCCGTCTTCGCCACGAAGTGCAAGATTTGATTGACAATGAAGTCATCCTCCCTCCAAGCTCGGCAAAGTCTGTCACCACCGGGTTGGTGGATTTCGAGGATAATGCAAGTATGTGATCAGGGGTTCGACCACCTACGGGCGGCGCGCGATTTACCTCGGATGTGGCGTATGGCACGCACTATTTTGAGCATTTACGAATGCTAGTTTTGTAGTTTCTGACTTGGGTGTTGAGTCAGTTCTGTAGTTTTGTTTTGAGTCTGTCTCATTGTCTCGAGTCAATCTTCTTGATTAAGGGTCTGTCTTGTTGTATCGAGTCAGTCCTGTTGTACAAAGGTCAGGTGATTCCGGGGGTGTTACCTCGGGCATCACCATTTTGTTTTGTGTTTGTCTTTTCGCTTTGCTTTGAGTCTGTTCCTGCTTGGAGCCAGTTACACCAACAAATTTGAATGGAACAACGGTAATTTTCACGCTCTTGTATTTGCTTCTGCCGTGTGCCAGTTGTGCCAGAAGTTCTGATTGAGATGGCAGTATTTGACCTGAACTGTGTCTTTTCTGTGCTTTGAACTCATTACATTGACCTAAGTTTTTAAAACTTTTTCTAACACTGTGGTGAAAACAAAGAGGAAGGAATTCCTTGGGATTTGTAAAAATTTGATCCACTGAGAGAAAGAGAGGCGTGCTAAGCCCTTAATGAATGAGATCATGCTTGTTAATGTGAGTACTGAGAAGGATCCTGGCTTGATCCAGATTGGTTCTACATTGTCTTCAGCGCAAGCGACTAGTCGCTTTCTTAAAAGATTTCAAAAAATGTTTTGCGCGGTCCTGCGAAGACCTGTGTGGAATCGCTCTTGAGATTGTGCAGCGTAGGATCGCTCTCAGCCTCGAGACTCGACCCCTTGCTTTCAAACCTCGAACTCAGACTCAGAAAGTTCAAAGGTCAACCATAATGTGAGGCCTGCATGGCCAGATTCGAAGTAGCCCTCAAACTAGGGGCAAGAAAAGTCAGATCAAGAAGATCAAGTGTTTTCAAAGGAAGCATGTGATGCTAGATCAAAAGCCCTCAAACCAGGGCCAAAACTGTCAGATGTGCTCGATGAGTCAAAAAATTAAGATGTTTCTCAAGCTAACAAAGATCGGCAAGAATGCCAAATCCCAGAGGGGAAAAAAGAAGAAAGTATTGCTGAAGAAAAACTGAGTTCCAATCTACAACACTAGGGGCAAATTCAACCTCCACGGGATAGACTCCTGCATCGTCAGCGAAGAGCAGCCACTCTCTTGGATTCAGACGGATTCGAGATCTCAGAACCATTTGACATGGAAAACCCGGAAGGGCGACCCAGGCAAAAGTTAGAGCAAGAAAAAGAACAAAAAAATTACCCTTGAGAGGCTCGCTGGGCCGAAAACCCAGAAGGGCGACCTAGGCAAAAGTTGGAGTGAGACAAAAAAATGCAAAAAGAAAAGAAAAAGAAAAATGCAAAAAAATATATCAAAAAAAAAGAAAGAAAAATTGAGAAAAAGAAAAAAGAAGAACAAAGCTCGCAAGGCTGAAAACCCGCAACAAGCGCCTTGGCAAAAGTTAGGGCATAAAAAGGAGAGGTTAAATACCCGAGGGTACCTTAACCCCGAACTACGTAAGGCTTGATTCCCATCTTTGGGATACGTAGGCAACTTCATTCTGATGTCCAGCTGCAAAACACTTCAAACTCAACTATGTCCATGTGATGGTTCTGGTCATCTTTGTCTTTTTTGTATCCGGGAGTTCGGTTGTGATCGTCACTCTTGAGGATTGGCTACAATGCGCTACGGTGCCATTCAAACAAGGGACAACTTTTCGTTGCCATTCAATGCGCCGTGGTGCCGTTCAAACAAAGGCCAACTTTCCGTTGCCATGCAATGTCCTCCAAGCAAAGGGCAATTTTCCTTCGGATCTGAGGTTGTACATCTCAAGAGTAGGTTCCGTGCTCATTGAGCAGCGGTCGTTTGTAAAAACAGTTTTGAGAATTTTTAATGAAGTTGACTAATTTTCTCTAAAAATTATTCCATTTTTCCAAAACTGGACCATTTCTTGGACCCAAAAAGAAAAAATTTCAGTGCTCATAACCTAACTTGCATGATTTTAAATCAGAAAATCGAACAAGCATGTTAATCTAACTCTCATGTTGGTTAAAATTGTTTTAACAGAACGTCAAAAACAAAAAATGGTCAAAATAATGAACTAAGGACAAAGTTAAGTCAGGTGTTCTGTCTTTTCCCCGTTGTCAACATACTTGCCAGAAAAGGGCACTCAACTTTCCAGAAATGACACTCTACCCGCCAGAAAAGGGCATAACTGAAGTTAACAACAAAGGGCTGAAAGCTCTCTCATCCTCCAAGCAGCAAGGTATCAAGCCGAGTGCGAAGCACGAGTTGAAATGGATCAAGATACTCCATTCCCTCATCCGGCGCATCGACAGATGTCACCGGGGGAAATAGTCGCGAGCTGATTCTGTTGGGCGTGAGCCCGCAACTTCCTGTTCATCCATCAACCACCCAGGGGAGTGTTAAAAAATAAGAGATTAAAGAATAGAGGGATGTGCACTGAGAGAAAAAGTGAGGAAAAGGGCTTTTTCAGCAAAAACAGAGCCTGAGGGCTGAGTGATGTGAGAATCACAAATGAGAAAGGGTGGGAAACAATACCCGAAGAAACTGGCTCCTCGCGTACTGAGAGGTCTCTCATCTTTGTAACACGTCTGTGTGTCGTGTCTTTTGTTTCGTTTGTCTCGATTCTTGCCTTGAGTCTTTCCGAGCGTGTCTAATTGTGTTCAGGTTGTTTACCTTTTGTTTTCTGTTGTTGAGTCTTTTTCGCTGTGTTCAGTCTTAGGCCCAATACCCAGTTAAGAACAAATTTCTTAATTTCAAAAAATTGTCTTGTGCTCAGAGTGCCGTGTCGTTCTCCACATTTGTGCAAAACAAGATTTTGTTCTTTCAAAAAACCACAGGGTTTAACCCGAGTCATGTAGGAACAGTAAAGCCAGAACCCATCTGAAGCTATATAGGTTCCAAACTTCGAAGCAGAAGGAAAAGAGGAAGATGTCGGACATCTGAGTTTGTTTCAACTTCTGCAAGTTCCGTCATCGCATCCTGTTTGTTCAGAATGAGCTGTGTGTTCAAAATTAAAAGACTACTGAGCTATGAGCCGTGTGTTCAAATTGAGCAGTGTTATGTTATGAGCTGCATGTTCAAAAATTGAAGTATATGAGCTGTGTGTTCAGAATTGCAGTACGTGAGCTGCGTGTTCAACATAAAGTATATGAGCTGTGTGTTCAGAATTGAAGTATATGGGCTGTGTGTTCAGAATTGAAGTATGTGAGCTGCGTGTTCAACATAAAGTATATGAGCTGTGTATTCAGAATTGAAGTATATGAGTTGTGTGTTCAGAATTGAAGTATGTGAGCTGCGTGTTCAACATGAAGTGAATGAGCTGTGAGTTCAGAAGTGAAAATCTATGAGCTGCGTGTTCAGAATTAAGAATGAGCTGCGCGCAAATAAAAATGAATGAGCTATGCGTTCAGAATTGAAAGATGTGAGCTGCGTGTTCAAACTGAAGTGAATGAGCTGTGTGTTCAGAAGTGAAGTGTATGAACTGTGTGTTCAGTATAAGCTGCTTGCAAATGAAATGAATGAGCTGCGTGTTCAGAAGAGAAATGTGTGGGCTGCGTGTTCACAAGTGAAATGTATGAGTTGTGTGTTTAAAGTGGGATGTATAAGCTGCGTGCAAATGAAATGAATGAGCTGGGTGTTCAACTTTTAAAAACTGTGGGCTGTGTGTTCACCATCAAGAGTTCGGACTGCGTGTTTAACTTTCAAAAATGGGCAGCGTGTTCAGAAGTTCACAAGTTTGAGCTGCGTGTTCAACTTTCAACATATGGGCTGCGTGTTCAGAAATCAAAGTTTGGGCTGCGTGTTCAACTTCTTTGCAACAAGTGTGTGCTGCGTTGTTCAATTATCAAGAACAATGGGCCTGCGTGTTAGAGT